>CBVK0102802138.1:0-13260 GCA_900067695.1 Picea abies
ACTCCATGACAAGTCAAATAAATATTATAATAATGAATTAGTTAGATCTCAGCCCAATCCATGGTTGACCATGTTACAACATGTGTACATTAGCCTCTCCAAAGAAATTCGCTCTCATCCAAAAATAGTAGTAGTATGCACCAAATAATGCTCATGAAGGGGACACACCACTAAAAATAGGCATCAATCCAATTCAAATTCCAAGTGTCCACATGGAATGTTACCTCCAATAATGTCCATGCATGAAACCATTCGGCATGTGTGAATTCCAAGGTATCAAAATCCATGGATGAATGTGCAAGATTCCAAGTGGATGGGGCATCCACAACAAAGTATGTAATCAATGCCTAGCCTTTCCTTTCCATGCTCGCCTAGCCTTTCCTTTCCTTTTCCTTGACTTAAGTTTTCCTTTCCTTGCTGGCCTTACCTTTCCATGCCATGCCATACCATTCATTTCCTTGACTTTCCATACCATTCATTTCCATTACATGTCGTTCCATGTCATTCCTTGTCTTTCCTTCAGTTTCCATTCCATGCCATGCCATGCCTTTCCTTTCCATGTCATGCATTTCCATACCTTTCCTTGACATGTCATTCCTTTCCATGCCTTTCCTTTTAGTTCCATGCCATGCCATGCCTTTCCTCGCCTTGCCTTTCAATGCATTTCCATGCCATTCCAGGTCATTCCTTTCCTTTCCATGACATGCCTTTCCTATCCATGCCATGCCTTGTCATGCCAAGCCATGCAATTCCTTTCCTCACCATGCCTTTCCTTTCCTCGCCATGCCTTTCCTTTCCATGTCATGCCTTCCCATGCCTTGCCTTTCCATTTTATGCCATGCTTTTCTTTTCCATGCCATGCCATGCCTTGCCTTGCTATTATATGCCATGTCATCCCATGTATTTCCTTTCCATGTGATTAATTATCTTTCCTTTCCATGCCACACCTTTCCTTTCCATGCCATGACATGCCTTTCCTTTCCATGCCTTTCCATTCCATGTCTTTCCTTTCCATGCCATGACATGCCATGCATTTCCTTTCCATGCCATATGGTTCTTTGTGATGCCATGTTTTTCTTTTTCTTAACTTCCCATGCCATGGCATGCCTTGCCTTTCCATTCCATGCCTTGTCATTCCATGCCTTGCCATTCCTTTCCTTTCCTTTCCTTTCTATGTCATGCCTTTCCTTTCCATGCCTTTCCTTTCCATGCCTTTCCTTTCCATGCCATGCCATGCCTTGCCTTACCATTCCATACCTTTCCTTGCATTTCCTTTCCATGCCATGCCTTGCCTTTCCATGCCATGTCATGCCTTGCATTTCCTTACCTTACTATTCGATTTCATGACATGCCTTGTCTTGCCTTTCCTTGCCATGCCATGCCTTTTCTTTCCATGCCGTGCCATTCCTTGAATTTTCATGCCATTCCATGCCTTCCAATGTCATTCCACGCCTTGTCAAGCCATGACTTTCCTTGTCATGACATGCATTTCCATGTCGTTCATTTCCTTTCCTTTCCATGTCTTTCCTTGCCATTCCTTTCCTTTCCATGCCATGTCATGCCATTCCTTGATCACCTCAACATTTCCATTTGGATATTGTGTAGCTCATATCCATTCATATAAATTACAAATTTCAGATGAGAATCCTTATCTATATTAATGTTCAATTAATAATTGTGTTTCTATTTACACGATGCATTGCATTTATTATACATTCACAACATAATTTTGAACTAATATCCACATAAGAAAGTTCCACATTTCAATTTTCATGTTTAAACAAATAAAAAAATTGTCATCATCATAGACATATAAAAATAAAAATAATATCCCACACCACATAAATAGATCCAAATGTATACATAGGATATGCTTATATGATTCTAACTAAACATGACAAATACTAAGTAATGAATCACTAAGATAAGTAAAAATCAAAGTTCTAAACTTCTAAGGCCAAAATACAGGTTGTTACATTTACAAATCCCTAGAACACCACTATGATATAAAATAGACTAATCCCTCCTTGCATGTATTTCAGTGTAGCTTCCCATTTTAACCTATACAACAATGAATATATATTTCCATAACATTATGCAAGGAAAAATTCAAATCAAAATGCTTATTTCAATGAAACAAGAATAAAAAAAAACAGAACATTTCTCATCCCAAGAAATAAAAAACATTTTTTCTAGGGACATATGACTTAACTTTATATCACAAATTTCCTTTCCATCTAATGAAGTTTTTTTTCCTTTTAATTCCTTTCCTTCCGATGACATTCCTTTACTTTCCTTGGAATGACATGCCATTCCATTCCTTGCCATGCCCTGCATGCCATACCATGCCTTGCCTTTCCATGCCATGCCTTGCCATGCCTTTCCTTTCGTTTCCATGCCATGGCCTGCCTTTCCACGTCATTCCATGCCATGCCTTGACTTTCCATGTCATTCCATGTCTTTCCTTTTCATTCCATGACACACCTTGCCTTGCTATGCCATGTATTCCATGCCATGCCTTTCCTTTCCATGCATGGCATACCTTGTCATGCCTTGGATTTCCTTTCCATGTCATGATTTTCCATTCCATTCCATACCTTGAATTTCATTTCCATGTCATTATTTTCCATGCCATACCATGTCTTTCATTTCCTTTACATGACATTCCATGCATTTTATTTCCTTTCCATTCCTTGGATTTCCAATCCATGTCTTACCAAGCCATGCCTTGCCTTTCCATGCCATGTCTTTCCATACCATGCCATGGCATGCCTTTCCTTTCCATGCCATGTGTTTTCATGCCTTTCCTTGCCTTTCCATGCCATGTCATTCCTTAACTTTGCATGTCATGCCTTTCCTTGCCTTTACTTGTGATGTCATGCCTTGCCTTGACTTTTCATGACATGCCTTGTCTTTACTTGCCATGACATTTCTTACACTATATTGTGTTTCATTTCCTTTCCTTTTCATGCCATGACATGCCATGCCTTGCCATTCCATACCTTTCCTTTCCTTTCCTTTCCTTTCCATACCATGCCTTGTCATGCCTTTCCTTTACTTTCCATGCCATGCCATTCATTACCTTCTCATTCCATGCATTTCCTTACCTTGAATTGTGATGCCATGACTTACCTTGAATTTTCATGCCATGCCTTGTCTTGAATTCCCATGCCATCCCTTTCACTGCCTTGTGTTGCATTTCCTTTCCTTGTCATGCCATGCCATGTCTTTCCATGCCATTCTATGCCTTGAATTTCCATGCAATTAAATTCCTTTCCATGACTTTCCATGTCATGCCTTTCCTAGCCATGCCATCCCATGCCATGTCTTGCCTTGCTATGTCATGCCATTTCATTCCATGCCATCTCTTTACTTTCCTTGTCATGCCATCTCTTTCCTTTCCTTGACTTTCCATGCCATGCCCGACATTGAATTTCCATGTCATCCCTTGCCTTGAATTTTTATTCCATGCCTTGTGTATCCATGACACGCCTTTCATTTCCTTTCCATTTTTTTTCTTGTCATGGCATGCCATGCCTTGCCTTGCTATCCAATTCCATTCCATGTCATGCCTTTCCTTACCATGCCATGCCATGTCTTGCCATTCCTTGGCTTTCCTTTCCATGCCATGCCATGCATTGCATTTCCTTGTCATGCAATGCCTTTCATTTGCTTGGATTTCCATGTCATTCCTTGGCTTTCCAATCCATGCCTTTCCAAGTCATTCCTTGCCTTGCCATGCCATGCCTTGCCTTGTGATTCTATGGCATGCCTTTTCTTTCCATTCCATGCCTTGCCATGCCTTTATTGCCCATGCCATGCCTTGTCTTTTCATGTTTTTTCTTTCCTTGTGATGCCTTGCCTTGACTTGCCATTCCATGCCTTGCCCCTATTTTCCATGCCATGCCTTGCATTTCCTTTCCTTGCCTTGGCTAACCATAATTCATATAAAAGGTACTTTCATTATGATACTCATAAAACTAATTGTTTGTAAAATATAGTTATTTTCATTAATACACAAAATTTCTTGTCCTTTGAGTCACCCACAAGAAATTTGTCTCTATAATCATAAACACCATTAAATTATTTCCAAATTCAATTAACTTATAATAAATTTGTTTTCTAGTTAATTTAATAAAAATATAATGGAATTCATGTATCATACATTTTTTTTTTGCTTAAAAAATAATGCTTGTACTAAATGTTTAAGTTTAATACCTAAAAATTACAACCAAAGGATTTATTAGGCATGTAATTCTACAACTTGTTATCCCATCTATCTTAGTTTAAAATACTTGCATGAGAATTTAAATGTTATAACATAAGCTCTCTTTATTCATATATATTAGGTATTTTCATAGTTTTGAAACATAAATTATCATAATTAATAGGATTTACATATAAAAGGATGTCACTAAATAGGTCTATGTTCCATCCTTATGGTGTAGTCTCGTTATACTATTGATCCATAATTTATTTTGGATTTCATGAAAAACAACATAACTTCAAGACCTTATTTAAAATAAAATAAATAAAAAATAATATTTCAACTCAATAAATTTTATAACAAGATATAACGTGCCGGCATAGACCTAGACCTTTCCTTACCTTGCCATGTATAGATTTGATTATCCTTGTCATGAATTGCCTTGGATTTCCTTGCATTTCCTTGCCTTGCATTTTCATACCTAGATCTAGACCTATACCTAGATGTTGCCTTGCCATGCCTTGTCTTTCCATGGTCTAGGTCATGGTCTATGTCATAGTATATGTCATGGTATATGTCATGGTAATGGTGTAGGTCTAGGTATTGGTCTAGGTATAGGTATAGGTCATGGTTTAGGTCTATGTCATGGTCATGGTTTAGGTCTAGGTCTATTGTCAACATGTCCCTGGCTGGTTTGACGAGGCGAGTTGAAAATAAAAATAAAACTCTAAACAAGACTTGGATGGATGAATCGTCAATTGCATTGAATCTGATGGATCAGGTTTTATCTAGTGGGGCCTCTTTTCTATCATTTTTTTCAGAAAAAAATGTTTTTTGAAGTCGAGGACTAGGGTTTTTCTCAATGAGACATAATGCAATTTCTGAACAAGAGGTCTTTTCAAGAAAACTATGTCGAGAGATTGTGGGTAGCATGGTCATGTGAGACTTGGAAAAATAGACGTGCATGAGATTACAAGACTCTGTTATGCTGCTCATTTTGGATTTTATGCCCCCTGACCAAATTGTTAACATGTCCTTAAATGGCTTGAGGAGGTGAGATACAACTTGTGATAAAACTCTAACAAGGACTTAGATGGATGAACCGTCAGTTGCATTGGATATTGAGTATCATTTTTGAGATATTGGGACCCCTCCGATATCATTCTGTTTTCTAGAAAATATTTTGTTGGAGGATCTTCAGAACTAGGGGTTTGCTCAATGAGGCATAGTGCAATTTTTGGACAAGAGGCCAATATTCAACAACACTATGATGGGCAATTGTGGGTAGCATGGTCACATGGTCCTTGGATAAAAATACACGCGAGAGCTTATGGAACTCTGTTATGATGATCGATTTGGATTTTATGCCCCTAGACCAAATTGCCAACATGTCCTTGAATGGCTTAAGGTGGCAAGTTGCAACTCAAAAAAAAAAATCAAACTGAGACTCAGATGGATGAACCATCGGTTGCATTGGATCTAGGTACCGATTTTTAGCTACTGGGGCCCCTCCGATGTCATTTATTTTCTTGGAAAATTTTCTTTTGGATAATCTTTGAGACTATGGTTTTTCTCAATGGGACAGTGAAATTTCTAAACAAGAGGTCGATTTTCAAGAACAATGTCTCAGGTGATTATGGGTAGCATGGTCATGTGGTCCTTGGAAAATAGATATGTAGGAGCTTACAAAAGTATTTTATGTTGTTCAGTTTGGATTTTATTGCCTTGGACAAAATTTCCAACATGTCCCTAAATTGATTGAGGAGGCGAGTTTCAAATCATGATAAAACTATAAAAAAGACTGGGATGGATGAACCATTGGTTGCATTGGATCTGGAGCAATGAGTTTCACCTAGTGGGTCCCCTCCACTGTCATTCCATTTCCTGTAAATGCATTTGTTGGTAGTTATCTAGAACTAGGGTTTTGCTCAATTAGGCATAGTGCAATTTCTGAAGAAGAGGTTGTTTTTCAAGAACACCATGTCATAATTATAGGTAGTGTGGTCACATGTTATTTGTCCAAAAATAGGTGCAGTAGTTTACAAAACTATGTTATGGTTTCAGGGTTGGATTTTATGCCCCCAGAACAAATTGCCAACGTGTCCCTGAAGGGATTAAGGAGGCGAGTTGCAACTCACCATAAAACTCTAACTAAGACTTGGATGGATGAATTGTCAATTGAATTGGATATGGACCACTAGGTTTCAGTTAGTGGGGTCCCTCTATTTTCATTTAGTTTCCCAAAAAAACATTTGTTGGAGGATCTCCAGAACTACGATTTTTCTTAATGAGCCATAGTGCAATTTTTGAACTACAGGTCGATTTTCAAGAATAGTGCAATGAGTGATTGTGGGTAGTTTGGTTGCATGTGCCTTGGCCAAATGGACATTTGAGAGCTTACAAAAATATTTTATTCTACTTGGTTTTGATTTCATGCCCATGGATGAAATTGTCAACATGTTCCTGAATGACTTGAGGAGGAGAGTTGCAACTTGTGATAAAACTCAAACTGGGACTCATATGGAAAAACCATCTGTTGCATTGGATCTAAAGCACTGAGTTCCAACTAGTAAAACCCATACATTGTCATTTCATTTCCCTAAAAAGCATTTGATGGAGGATCTCAAGGACTAGGGTTTTTCTCAATGAGGCATGGTGCTATTTCTGAACAAGAGGTCGATTTTCAAGAATACTTTGTCAGGTGATTGTGGATAGCGTGATCACATGGAAATTGGAAAAATATATGTGTGGGAGCTTATTGAACTCTTTTATGTTTCTCATTTTGTATTTTATGCCCCCGGACCAAATTTCCAACATGTCCTTGAATGGATTGAAGAGGTGAGTTGCAACTGCCGATAAAACTCAAACTGAGACTCATATGGATGAACCACCAGTTACATTGGATCTATGGAATTTGGTTTCAACTATTGGAGCCCCTTATTTGTCAATGTGTTTCCTGGAAAAATATTTGTTGGAGGATCTATGGAACTAAGGATTTACTCAATTATTATTATATATGTTTGACAATTTAACACCTTGTAAGGATAGACATGGCATGGTATGCAAATGGATGGCATGGAAAGGAAAGGAAAGGCATTCCATGACATGGCATGGCAAGGAAAGGCATGGAAAAGTAAGGTATGGCATGGAAAAGAAATGAAAGGAAAGGTATGGAATCGTAGGGCAAGGCATGGCTTGGAAAGACAAAGAAAGGAAAGACATAACAAGGAAAAGCAAGGAATGGCATGGCATGGTAAGGAAAAAAAATGAAAGGAATGGAATGGCATGGCATGGAAAGGAAAGACATGACATGGAAAGACATAAAATGACACAACATGGAAAGTGAAGGAAAGGAAAGGCATGACATGGAAAGGCATCGCATGGAAAGCCATCACATGGAAATGTAAGGTCTTCCCAGGGCATGGAAAGGCAAGGCATGGCATGGCATGGTATGACAAGTGAAGGAAAGCGAAGCCATGACATCGAAAGTAATGGTATGTAATTGTATGGAAAGGTATGGCATGGCATGGCATGGAAATTCAATCCAAGACATGGTATGGTATGGCATGGCAAGGTAAGGAAACACAAGGCACGAAAAAGGCAAGTCAAGGCTAGGAAAGAAAGGAAAGAAAAGGTAAGGGAAGGAAAGGAAATGCATTGATCACACATTGTTGTGTACACCCCATCCACTTGGCATCTTTCACATTCATCCATGGATTTGGTACCTTGGAATTCAAACACGTGGAGTGGTTTCATGCATGCACATTATTGGAGGGAACATTCCATGTGGACACTTGGAACTTGAATTGGCATGGCAACACAAGGCATGTCATGGCATATAAAGGAAAGGATTGGAATGGAATGGGATTGCATGGAATAGCAAGGAAAGTAATGCCATGGCATGGAAAGGAAATGAATGGAAATGAAATGAAATAAATGGCAAGGAGAGGCATTTCATGGAAGGCACGGAAAGTTAAGGCAAGGAAATACAAGGCATGCCATGGCAAGTCAAGGCAAGGAAATGTGATGGATGGAAAGGAAATTCAAGGAATGGAAAGGTATGGAATGGCATGACATGGAAAGGGAAGGAAAGGAAAGACATGGCAAGACGTGGCATGGAAAGCCAAGAAATGGCATGGAAAGTCAAGTTATGGCAAGGCATGGCATGGCATGGAATAAGTAAATGCATGGAATGGAAAGGAAAGGAAAGGAATGGAAAGGCAAGGCAAGGAAATGCAAGGAAAATAAATGAAAGAAAATGCAAGGTAAGGCAAGGAATGGTAAGGAAAGGATAGGAAAGGCATGGCATGGCATTGAAAGGAAAGGCAAGAAAATGTAAGGCGTGGCATGGAAAGGAAAGGAAATACATTGAAAGGCATGGCATGGCATTGCAAGGGATGGCATGGAAAGTGAATATAAGTCATGGAATGGCATGACAAGTGAAGAAAAGGAAAGGTATGGCATGACATGGAAATGCATGGTGTGGGAGGACATGGCATGTGAAGGAAAGGAAAGGCATTTCATGGAAAGGAAAGACATGGAATGGAAAGAGATGACATGGCAAGGGATGGCATGGCAAGTGAATATAATTCATGGAATGGCATGACAAGTGAAGGCAAGGAAATGCATGGCATGACATGGAAACACATGGTGTGGCACGACATGACAAATGAAGGCAAGGAAAGGAGTTGCATGGAAAGGAAAGGCATGGCATGGAATGGAAAGTCAAGGAAAGGAATGGAAAGGAATGGCATGGCATGTAAAGGCAAGGCATGGCATGGCATATTAAGGAAAGGCATGGCATGACATGACAAGGAAAGGCATGGAATGGCATGGCATGGTATGAAAATTTAATTCTTGGCATGGAATGGAAAGGAAAGGTAAGGAAATTCTAGGAAAAAAAGGAAAGGAATCACAAGAGAAGGCTAAACATAGTTCCCTAACAACAAAAAAGAACCAAAAAATACATGAATAACATAAAACCATAAAATGAAGCCAAAATTTGAATCATTCATAAATCTGAAATATTTGTTCAATTATTCCTTTTACATACCTATGGTCATTCAAGTAGACCATCAAGATCACTTCTAATACTTATGGTCTCTATTGAATTCTCATGATCAGAGTAAGAAAAGAAGTGTGATACCTTTGATGAGTTTGGACTTGGCATTGTTTGTAGTTGGATATTTGTACCAACAACCAAGTTCATAAAGTGGTATACAAATTCACCTTCTATACAATATTGAAATACATAACCATCTTTCTTACGTGTTCTTCCATCATGTGTAAGATATTCTCCTTTAATAACCGTCAACCTAATCATAAATTCAATGCCTTTGGATTTTTTTACTGATCGCATGAGGGTCTTCGTTCCCTCTAAGAAACATGGCAGCCAATAATTAGTGTCCCATTCATTACCTCTTGGGGCAACCACTGCGTATATCTACCCTGCAAAAAATGGAGTGCCAACAGGTTTTTCCACTAAATTACCAAAGAATAAAACATTGATGTTAGCTATTCTAAATTTAATAAAAGGTTTCAACAAACCTGACAATACGAGATTTGAGGCATTATCATAATCCGTTCAAATATTTGATTGGTCCTCATGCAACTAATATAATTCCACAGTTATACGTTGACCAATGGGGATTGATACATGATCCCACTTATCAGCCTAGTATGCTAATTCACAATCATACCATTAATTACTATTACATGGACCACAGGAGCAAGAGAGTTTTCTCATCCATATTTCAACTATTTCATTGTATAATGTTCGAACTCAATAAAATCCATGATCTCCTTAGATTGTTTTTCATTCATACTATTTTGATCGATATACACTGAACACCTTCCAAACATATCTATGTATATGTCCTTTCATGTGTGATTGGTATTGATGGGCTCTTGTTTCCTCCCCCATTACTGAAGAACACCATTCAACAATGGACTTCACATGTTGAATGAGGGAAGTAGTTGTGAACTTCATTTATTTCCTGCATGACACTCTTTTTATGCATGTTCTTGCTCCATCATGCTCCCCTTTCCCATTCCCATAATCAAAATAGTTCCAAATGTGTGGTACCTTGATTTGTTTGTGCAACATACACAACCATTGAAATACACAATAATTTTTAAACTATCCTACACAACCATCTAACCAAATCCAATGTTGATCCATTTGTATTTTATTCTTCTTAAGGTAATTGCAAGACAATTGAAAGCAATGTTGTAGATAGGATATGTCATGGCATCGATCATCGCTTATGAAGAAGTGATACTCCTTCAATATAAATATGTTTTCTTTGTTACTTTCTGGCCCATGCCTGTATGTGATATGGATGATTATGTTGGCCTGCTCTGAGTGTTACTATTGGCTTTGAATCTCATTTTCTGTTTGAAGGGTGTAGTTATCAGCAAAATTAACCATTGATAATATAGTATGAATGAGAAATGTATCTTTTCATATTCTAAAATTCTTGTCCTGCCATTGAGCCACATGGACATGTCGAACATATTGTTGTGTCCTTTTGACAAAGTACTTCATCAAGTCATATACTCGTACCTGGTAAGTTACCAATTGTATATTTTTTCTTTCCTTCCCTCCATCAATATCATATGTGACATATTTAAAGCTTTTGAATTCAACCTCCTTCCTCCCCAATTCATACTCATCACTTACATGGATGCACTTACTTAGTAATGTTATTCCACTGCACCTGGGGAATGTCCCATCTAAGAAAGATTTTTGACAAAATATACAACCCTATGGACTTGTACAAAATATGTTGTGAATCAAGTTTGTAGATGACGATGACACCAATATAACTAAATATTCCTTCAAAAGGGTGTTATGAAATACACTATATATATATATATATATATATATATATATATATATATATATATATATATATATATATATATATATATATATAGAATATTATGAGGTAATAATTCACAAGAAATCCTCGAGTACGTGCCCACTTCTTGGATGTTAAATGGGGTAAACCATCGACCCTAATTACATGGCCTAACACCAAGGGGGAATAAGATATTCAACCACGTGACCTCCTCCATTGGAAATAGCTTCACGTCTATCTCAGAACCTCTTAACCTAACCCTTGGGACTCTTTCTCTCTCTCCCTTTGTATATGTGTGTGTGTGTGTGTGTGTGTGTGATAATAATAATTATACTCAATGCGATATATACAACAACATGTGTTACAAATTGTGTTTATTCGAACATATCAAGGCTTGCATTTATGGAAATATATTTGGACCAAGTTAAGTGCAGTATGTATTGTCTCGAATCTCTCATAAAATTATGTATGTGTAATTACAAGAAAGTGTTTAATATGGGGTTCATGGTTCCTATATCCCATTTTAAATTTCAGTATGTATTTTTGGTTAGAAGTAATCCTAGTTTTCTCATGCTAGAAATATTTTAATAGTCCCTTAACTAGTCCAATTAACTTCATGTCAGAACCTCATAGCCTACCAGTGAAGGCCCACAAATCCATTGAGCCACCTATGTCGCTCCTATCTCGTATATTATAATACTTTCTAAGGGTTTTGATATTTCATTTCATGAGATGGGAGGTTTCTTGGAGAAAATGATGTTTTCTTGTGATCTTACTAACAACTGATTGTGACAAGACATGTCGGGATGCATTACAATCTTTAGAAAGAGATTTATTACCAATTATTAGAAAAGAATCCATAAGGTTTCTAACAATATGATGACTTGTTTCTAAACTTTTGACTATTTAATGCCTAAAATTCTCCTAACAACAGTGAAACTCTAGATTTTAACAAAGCCGAAAATAATTGACATTTAGCGGCATCAGATTTTGGTTCAAAATTTTCTTTAATGATTTTATAAGAATGATAAAGAATAGTATGGTTAGTTGAATTACCTTTAGGTGATTCTAGAACACCTTCATCCACCTAAATTCATTTAGGAGTTCTTCATCATACACATGTCAATCTAGGTAGAGATGATGAACCATTATTCTGACTGTCTTGACCTCCTTGATGTGGAGTTAACAATGTTGCAGTTATTTCCCCTTCAGTCACTACAATATCAATTATGGGAGGAGAGTGGACATACCCATGACTAGTTTTTGGAATGTTTGATTATCCAACAAGAGGTTTCCCCAAAATAACGTCTTCAAAATAATGTTATGCAGTTGTTTCGTCTCTAATTTCATCCATTGTATAATCATATCCAAGAAAATCCTCCATCATATAGTCATCCAAAACAACTTGTCTTGATGAGATACTGATTGTATTGGTCTCTACTGAACTCATGCTCTTTTCTTGCGGTGATGGAGGATAAAAAAAAACAACATATATTCCTCTAGAAATTGTATTTCCCTTTTTTGAAAGCCTACACTTTGAGATACATAACTTTTCCTTTCCTATTTCCCCTTCTTCCTTTTCAATAGGTATTTATTGTAAATTCTAACCTTGTACAATATCTACTGCAAACTGATATTTAGAAAAGAACAGAAAATATACAATGGCAAATACAAACATTACACAGAGATTTTTCACCTGGAAACCCAAACCGGGAAAACCAGCATATATTATATTCATACATTGTTTTACATTGTTTACAATACAATATACATATAGCAGCCAGCGACATCCAAAACCCTAACCCAATGACCTGGATTAGTCCAAAACCCTAATTCCTTAACCGAAAATAGAAAACCATCGGCAAAAAACCATGTGGCGAAAAACCACCTAATATCATGTGGTCTCGAAAATATGTCATCCCGGAAATATGTCGGCCCGGTGGAAATATGTCAGCCGGAAAAAAAAATATTTCGGGGCGCTGCCCTCGAACCCCTACACCCCCCTCTAACCCCCCTGCGTGCCTGGCACAGGCGCTCAGACACTACTACTCGTGCAAATAATATAACACATACCCAACATTCTCCCACTTGTTGTTTTCTTTGCACACAGGGGGTTATAGGGTTACATAGTCAACAATCTAGGGCAGCAATGCCCATGGATCCTCTACACCAAGAGAACTTCTCAGTGCT
>CBVK0102802141.1:0-10347 GCA_900067695.1 Picea abies
AACCCTAACCCAATGACTTGGATTAGTCCAAAACCCTAATTCCTTAACCAAAAATAGAAAACCATCAGCAAAAACCATGTGCCGAAAACCACCTAATATCATGTGGTCCCGGAAATATGTCGGCCCGAAACCGGCAAAAATATGTCGGCCCAAAAAAATTTTCTCGGGGGCGCTGCCCCCGAACCCCCGCGCGGGGGGCTCCGCCCCCCTGCACCCCCCAAGGGGGGGCTTAGCGGCCCCCCCTCTTACCCCCCTGCGCGCCCGGCGCAGGCGCTCCAACTCTCTATCTTGTGCAAAGAATATAACACATACCCAACAATACCCACAATGATGAGTGGAAGCCTTTTGAATTGATTTCGGGCTAGATACCCTGCCCTTGCGTGTAGATCGGACTGACGACTGTTCCCCTAGGCTTTACTGTTGTTTGTGGTGACCTTAGTGGCCTATCTCTCTAGGTTCTTACCCAAGGTGACTGTGGAGGGGAAAGTCTTCACAGTACCTGGAATTGACGTTGATCAAACTCACTCGCCCTCCTTGGAGGGTATACCCACAATTATGTGTGGGAGCTTGCACCAGGGTGTAAGTCCGTTAAGCAAGTCGTCAACGTAACTTTTCCATCCTAGCCCCGCGCCTTCTCATCTCGTTGTTGCGACGTTGGATTTCATCACCAACTAGTGGCTTCAAAATTAGAAGGTCTTGTTTGCCTGGTGATTGCTTCTTGGATTTTTGTTTACTAGTGTGTGTTGTTTCTCGAAGTTGGCCATAGAAATTTCTTTGCGGAGCTTGTCATTCATTTACAATAGCTCCCCCACGTCGCTCATGTAGAATGCAGAGTTTATCTCCAGAGCATCTGGACGAATCACAACCTTTTCCTACAACTACACCTGAGGATTCTCCTCAGCACGGTGAAGCTGTAGTTGTTATCACACCTCAGGTGGAATCAAATGACTCTCTAGAACCTTTTCGAATTACCAATACTAGAGAGGACTATCGCATTCGCTGTGGTGAACGACCTTTTGTGCGATTAAATTCTTCTAAAGAAGCAATTGTTACCTCTTCTGAATCAACCGTTGGGCCTTCTCCCGGTGTAGTAGGCCAAGATTCTTTTTGGTCAGTAGACGTCCGCAGGCCCCTCTTTAGTCCTGAGTCGCCTGTCGTCTCTGAAATCAAATCTCAAGTGTTTTATGAGACAGAGACTGTATCGGTGAATACCACTTATCACTTTACTCTACTTGCCAAGATGGCCCATCTTGTGACTACTACAAGTGTCCCAACTGGGTTCACTACAACTGGTCTTCCTCCTATTAACACCCAACAGATGCCCCAGGTTACTTCGACATTACCACCTGGCTACCATGCATTGAATGCTTTGTTGAATGCTTCCAATCCAACACCTCCGCAAACCCCTTCTGGTACTCTTGGTGGTCCTTCTTTTCATGGGCACCCTGTTCCCGGTTTTATTCCGACACTCCCTCAATTTCCTTCTGGTAATACTAATCCTAGTGGCACTATACCGACAGTTGCACCGAATTTGCAGATTCCTATTGGTGGACAAGGTGGTACGATCCCATTTCCTTTTACCGGACACAACACCATTACTACACAACCTATGGTTGGCACCCAACTTCCGATTGGAACTCCACCTACGATAGGGGGACCAACCCCACCTTTTGGACAAAATATACCTCCGGCTTTGGCCCAATATTGGACTCAGATGTTAAAAAATCTTCCTCAAACAATTGGGGGGCAACAACCTGCCCCTACTATCGTCCAACCATATCTAGGTATACCTAATCCCATTTGGGGTTAGGGTCAAAATACTCAACCTCAGGTCCCTACTCAAACTCAAGGTTATAATCCTTGGAACTACTATCCTCTTCAGCCATCACTGAATCAGCAAGGGACTTCCCACTATGGGCAGACTACATATGGGCCTACTGGTTTGCCGACAGGGCTTCCACCCCAAAGTCACCAGTACCCACAGATGAATCGATAGTTACCTTTTCTTGCTACTTTGGATTTGCCGGATTTGTCTAGGATTCTAAATGATCCTATTCGTCACTCTCCCCAATGGCCTGCTATTCCTGCCAAGCTTCCATCAGATATTCCAAAATTTGACGGTAAAGTGGGAGAGGACCCGAACAATCACGTCATGAATTTTCACCTGTGGTGTTCATCCAACTCGTTGATGGATGAATCTATTCGTCTGCGTCTTTTTCAACGAACTTTGACTGGTTCTGCTGCGAAGTGGTATATTGAATTGCCACAAGGTTTCTCTTTTGATTTCAACACCCTAGCTATGGCTTTTCTTACACATTATCAGTTACCGATCCGTTATGATACTGGGATTGAGATTTTGACTTCCTTCAAACAAACTAAAGGCACTCATATATCGGATCATATTCATGAGTGGCGAAGGAGACGACGTCTCATTAAACTTGAACTCCCTGATCAGTTACTGGCAGAATGGTTTACGAAATCCTTTGTGAATGAAATTGGTAAAGACATTGCCATGGGTGGTGTTGTTACTGAGGAGCAGGCTATAAATCGTGCTCAATATCTTGATCTCGTTTATTCGCAAACGGGAACACTTTACGATTTGCTACCTGAATTACCTCATCTTGGTACTTCCAACACTTCAACTACTCCAGCTGCCTCAAATGCAGCTGATGGTGTGATTGGTACTACTCATGTCCATTCACATTCTGTTTCAAGTAAAAACCCTAAATCTACATCTTCTAATGTTCAAAGTGCTCCATCTCCTGCCACTTCCACTGGTAAAACTTCTGAGCTGAACACTGTTCAATCTACACCGACCGGTAAAAATAAATCAAAGAAAGGGAGAGGCAAGAATAAGGAGAGTAAAAATAATAATCAAACTGAGTAAACTAAAACCCCTCCTGTTGAAGATCGGGATAAGCGCAAGCCACGATATCCTTGCCTTATCTGTGGTGACGATCACTACACTAAGGATTGTCCACGATGTGCCGAGGTTACTAAGTTCCTTCAAGGAACACCGAAACCCTCTACGCCGACAGTCTTGTCCCAACCCTTCCCGTCTCAACAACAGGCTCAGTTGGTGATCCATGATCAACCATCTACTTCTACGACATCATATGTTTTGATGTGTACCGGTGATTCTAAGAAAAACAACGTTGCACTCACGACTAGAGCCAAAGACTATACTCCGTCTAAGGAGACGGTTGACGATTTACCTCCTACTTTGGTACAACCCTCTCCACCGACTCCACCTACGAACGGTCCTCTTCATCTCGAACGGCCGAGCCTTGATATAGTTCTGCGACCACCCCCGAAAGGTGTCGTTAAGAAGTCGACTTTCAATCCTCATGCTCGTGCAACCCATAATTATATCATTATCGAAGATCTGGCCCAAGCACCTTCAGCGATGTCTGCCCTTGAAGTCCTTCAGTCTTGTCATGCACAACAGAGGGCTCTGTTGAAAGATATAGGTGGAATTGACCCTACAAATTCGAATTTAATAGTCTTTGACTTGGAAGATCATATTCCAAGGTTACCCCCTCAGCTTGCATTTCAGATACAAGTTGTTGTGGCCGATAAGAATATTTGTCGCACGGTTATCGATGAGGGTGACTCTACGTGTGTAATGTCTTTTGCTTGTTGGAAAGCCATTGGCTCTCCTCATTTAAATTTATCAAAAAATACTTTGAAAGCCTTCAATGGCTATGGTTTTAAGCCTTACGGTGTTCTTCCATCGTTGCCTGTTACTCTAGAAGGTAAGACAGTCCAAGTTGAAGTGGAAGTTTTCGATGCTCCCTTGGATTATAATCTTCTACTTGGTCGTAGTTGGATAGATTCTATGCGCGCTGTTGTGTCAACACTTTTCCGTGTAGTACGATTCCCTCATCAAGGAAAGTTTGTTACGGTTGATCAACTTGCCTTCTTTAATTCTGATGCTCGTACTGGAAATGTGTCGTTTATAGCTAAAACCCCACTGGGTTACGAGAATGTCGGTGTAGGCCTTTTAAAAGATTCTTCGTTAATGGGTACTTTCCCCATTCCACTGCCACCCGATGTTCCACACCCATCAGTTGCTTCTATCAACATGATCTCCACCGTACCTCATGAACTTCCTGTGTCTTCTGACCCTTGGATAGTCCCAGACCCTAGAAATCACACTCGTTTCGGCGACGTCATGCCGTTAAGTCCGATTGAGTCTGATTATCATGTGATTCAATCGACAACACCTTCTACACCTTCTTTTGATGAGTTGTCTCCCGATCATTTCTGTGTCATCTTTCCCACTGATGAGATGATCATGTCCGTCATGGAGGACACCCCTTGGGACGATGGACATCATCGTTCCATACTATTTCTGGAACAACAGACTCTCGAGAACTACCAACGGATTTCGACTCCGTTGACCATTGTTGTCATATCGACCGTTCCCGGATCGACACATGATGTGTTCGCCGAAGGGAACCTCAGTAATATATCTCCCACGATTCCCATTGATATATCAGTTAAACCTGGGATAGTTGAAAATGTTCACATTGGAGCTTCGTGTTCTCCGGATGAAATCGTCACTTATACATCTCTGTTTAAAGAATTTCGTGACATATTCACTTGGAGCTACGAAGAGATGCCAGGTATCGACCCCGCAATTGTTGTACATGAGATAAAGACATACCCCGGAGCTAAACCAGTTCGACAGCGCCTTCATCCGGTCCACCCATGTAAAGAGGTGGCTATCAAGCTTGAGGTTGAAAAACTTCTCAAAGCCGGCTTTATTTATTCTATGGCTCTGACAGAATGGGTTTCCAACCCTGTACCGATTGATAAGAAAGGTGGTAGTATTCGTGTGTGTGTTGATTATAGGGATATTAACAAAGCCTGTCCAAAAGACAACTTTCCAACCCCTTTCGTCGACCAGATTGTCGATGACTGTGCCGGAAGTGAAATCTTTTCTCTCATGGATGGTTTCTCCGGCTATAATAAAATTAACATCGCTCACGAGGACCAGCATAAAACTGCTTTTATTTTTCCTTGGGGTACTTTTGCCTATAGAAAACTTCCCTTCGGTCTTAAGAACGAGGGCGCGACGTTTCAATGTGCTATGTCTTATGCGTTTCATGATATAAAGCATATCGTTCAACCTTATTTGGACGATTTACCAGCTCATTCTTTACGCCGAGTTGATCACCCCACTCATCTCCGAGCAATTTTCGTTCGTTGTCGGTTCTATCGCATTCGTTTAAATCCTCATAAATGTGTTTTTTGCGTAGAATCTGGCCGTCTTCTAGGTTTCATTGTTTCACGTCAAGGGATCCGGGTAGATCCTATTAAGGTCGAGGCGATTCTTAATCTTCCTCCTCCTTCTTCACTGTGCCAGTTGCAAAGTTTGCAAGGGAAAGCAAACTTTCTTTGTCGTTTCATCCCTAATTACACTGAGATTACTCGTCGTTTTACACGGCTTCTAAAGAAAGATTCAGAGTTTGTCTGGGATACTGTTGCCAACAATGCTTTTGAGGCTTTGAAATTGTCCCTCACAAGAGCTCCGCTTCTCTTTCCTTCTGATTATAGTCGTGATTACTTTCTTTATCTTGCTGCCTCCGAGTATACCATTGGCATGGTTATCGTTCAAGAGGATGATGAACACGATGAACCTATTATTTATTACTTGAGTCGAAGTCTCACATCAACTGAAATCAAGTATCAACATGTTGAAAAACTGGCTTTGGCTGCCGTTCAACGCTTTCGACATTATATTCTCTCAAGGAAAACTACAGTGATTTCACGTTGCAACCCTATGCAACATATTTTGACACGTCAATTCTAGGGGGCAAGTACTCCAAATGGATTGTCATACTCCAGGAGTTTGACTTGGAATTCGATCGCGCCACGTCTAAGAAATCCTTAGTTTTTGCTGAGTTAATATGCGATTTTCCTCACTCTGCCATAAAAACTGTAGTAGTAGATTCATTTCCTGATGAATCTCTTTTCCTTATAAGCACTGATGATATTTGGTATGGGGATATCATTATATATCTCCAGACCCAGACTTTTCAGCCTGCTTTGTCTAGTACTGAACGACGTCGTGTCCGTTATCAAGCCCGTCAATACATTATTCTTGGAGATACTCTTTACCGTCGAGGAATTGACTCTGTTTTTCGACGTTGTTTGACTTTTGACGAAGCTGAGAAAGCTCTGAATGACTATCATTCTGGAGCATGTGGTGGTCATATGTCTGGGTATGCTACTGCCCAGAAGATCTTACGCGCAGGATATTTTTGGCCTTCCTTGTTCAATGACTTCATTACTGCCATTCAGAAGTGCCATGCCTGCTAGACCTACAATCAGAAAATTCAGTCGCATCTTGCTCCTCTTCATCCTATGGTCTCAGTTGGTTCTTTTGTAAAATGGGGCATTGATTTCATGACATGTCACCCTCACTCGGTCGGGGGGCATGGTTACATCATTGTCGCCGTTGATTACTTTACAAAATGGGCCGAGGTGATGCCAACATTCGATAATACTGGAAAGACTGCAGCGTTGTTTCTTTTTAACCATGTCATAGCTCGTTTTGGTGTTCCTCAAGCTATCGTTACTGATCACGGTAGTCATTTTAGGAATTTTATAATGTCTGAACTTACGAAAAAGTTGGGTCTTCGTCATGATAACTCAACACCCTATTATCCGCAAGCTAATGGCCAGGTTGAAGCAATCAACAAAGTTCTTATAACTATGCTTCGACGGATGATAGGAATTCATAAAACAAGCTGGCACATGACTAGAGCCTTTTTGATTAGTCTATGGTGTGGAAGCCATCCTTCCTATAGAATGTGAGATACCTTGTCTGAAGCTAGTTGTCGAACTCTTACCCAATACTTCTGTTGAAGAAGAACGTCTATTGTATCTGATGCGATTAGATGAGACTCGACGTGATGCCACTCTAGTAATAGAAGCCCAGAAGAAATGTGTCAAGGCATAGTATGACAAACATTTCAAGCCTCGCATTTTCTCTGAAGGTGATCTTGTTCTTCTGTATGAACAAGATAAAGATGTCTTAGGAGCTGGGAAATTCGAACCAATGTGGACAAGATAAAGATGTCTTAGGAGCTGGGAAATTCGAACCAATGTGGCATGGTCCTTACATTGTTCGTCGAGTTTTGGAAAAAGGAGCGTATGAGCTGGTTGATTACGATGGTATACCTTTGAGTGAACCCAAAAATGCGTTGTACTTGAAGAAGTACTATGCATAAGTCATTTGTGCACAAGTACTTGTATTTTATGTATCATACTTTGTGTGTGTTACTTTAGTTTGCTTTTGACGTTATCTGGTATCTACCCTTATGTGACGTTGTGTTTGATTGCCAGATGTCGGAGTCTTCGCTTTCGCTGATGGTGCTAGCCGTAGTACTCAGAACTTAGCTTCCGCTGCATGGGCAATCTATGCCCCAACAAATGAACTTATATCTTTACGAGGTGTATGTATTGGCCGCGCAACCAACAACATTGCAGAGTATAGCACCGTTATTGAATTACTGGTTGATGCTATCTCACTTGGAATTCGTCATTTGGTTGTGCGACTTGACTCGCAGCTTGTAGTACTACAACTAAGTAATATCTATTCTATTCGAAGTCCTACTCTGTTAAGGGTATATTTGCGGATTCACCTCTTGGAACGGTATTTTGATCACAATGAATATCAACATATTCCTAGAAGTCTTAATACATTAATAGATGCATTAGCTAATTATGTATTGGACAGACATTTGAACCATTTATAAATCAAATACATTACAATTCACACAAGGTAAAGTAAACCGATAGAAGCCATCTGTATATATAATGATAAAAAGAGTTTTTTTTTACAAAAAAGTTTGTCCAAAGACCAAAATATAAAAAATTGAAGCTTATAGATTCTACAATGTGATGTCATGGATGACATTCACAGTAACACACAACTGCTCTAGCAACTCTACAGAGAAGTCGACCCATAGCTGTTGACACCCCTACAGCGTGACGCTGATCGCGTCGTGGAACCTCTTCCAGAGTCATATCTGGAATGTCTACTGTCAGGTCCTCTAAATTCTATTCCACCACCTGGTAATCTTCGACATACTGTGGTGCTACTGCTGCTACTTCTCCTCGTCGCTGGATACGAGAGGTGCTAGGAGGTCTATATGGTCCAACATCTGTGTTATCAACAAACATTTGGTGTTAGTATTCGAATAAATCTATAAAACAAAAACATTTAAATATGATATAAAAAATTCAAAAACATTTAAAAAGAGAAAATTTGTGTACTTCTTACCGAGGTCTCCCCACTGAGCGTCCTTAGGTAGTGATAGATCTGGATCTCCTCAGAAATCCAACCCAGCATAGGCGTAGTCATCGACCATCAACATCTGGTTTTGCAGCCAGTCAAAGAAAATATCGTCATATTTGACGATTGGTCCTGCCACGTGCCGAGCCATGAGCTGACACCATCGCAGCATTCTTGGATCCCTCGGACCCGTAAAGTCCCACTCAACCTGTATTCTAAATACGGGGACCCTCTCGAGGAAGAAGGACACTAACAAAGATCCATAACCAAATTGTTTCAGTTCACCCTGCTTGCACTTGGTTAGTTGTCTTTTGATACTGCGCAACACTGCATCAGCCCAGTTAAATATTCGGGGCTCAGTACACTCGATGGCATACTGGAAGTAGCTTTATAATGCCATATGAGGAGTAGAACTCCCAACCATCCAAGCTATCGTAAAGAGGATAGTGTGGAGGGTCAAGTCTTGTACCCCCCAGATAGCCACTTTTCCCTTTTTCCTCTCAGCCTCAGGTACACAGTATTGGTTGCAGTATTCACTCATTTTTAACCCGCCACCTCTGCTGCCGGTCAGACTGACATAATACCCACGCCTGGATAATCCGGTCAAGAAGTATATTTCCTCAATGTCAATGGATAATGTGTGAGCTCCTACATTGAAAACTTGCTGGTCTAGGTCCCACATACGGACTAGATACTTCAGTAATCTGACTTGGGCTCTCATGCCCGGGATGCGAAAGTATTTTAAGAGCCCACAATCTCTCAATGTAGCTATGGTGGGAGGATGATTCTCAGCATTTGCATTATCCTCCTCATGTTCTCGTTCTCGCCACTCAAGCACCATGTTTGTGGCTATTTATCTGCATAAGGAACATACAAGGAGGATTAATGATTTTATTCATGTTATGAATCTTTTTCATTGGCTAAACATTTAAAAAATTTTGAGTTCTGCGCTGCTCGCAGGTGCTTATTATACATAGTGCGAACACCTAGCAGGTGGCCCAAGGCTCACCTGCGAGAACACATCATTCTCGCAGGTCCCGTATGGGCTGTCTGCGAGAATCACTATGCGCATGTAGGGTTCAAAAAACCACTTAAAAATGAAAAAATAACCAATGAAATCAAAATTTTAAACCATGAAAAGGTCAAGAATGAAGAGCTTACCATAATGCTGTAGACGGCTCGTCAAATGATCTCTTGTAGCTCCCGAAAATCAACGCCGAATTCAGAGGGTAAAATGGGGGTTTTGGAACTCAATAGTGAAAATGTGAAATGATATGGTGAAAATGTGTATTTACTCATTTAATTTACTTTTTACTATGTCATTTTTGGGTTTATATGTTTATCTATTGTTTAAACCTAATTACTAATATAAAACTGAGTGTAATGACTTGCAGGTGTGAAACATTGATGATTACAAACAAGGATATGGACATATTTTTCTCCATTATGGTGTGATTTTAATTGTTTTTTATGGTTTTTACATAAAACCTTGAGCGTCTTTTTGTCTGTTCTTGCGCTCATGAAAAACATAAGAACGTTATCGAGCATAGTTTTATCACTTTTTCGGGCTCAACAAGGTTATATGAAAAAGGAACCCCCCTGGAGTCCTCTTTAATCTCTTTTCAGACTCTCTAAACATGAACAGATCGCCGAGCGACCTTGCTATTTTCACGCTCGATAAAGTATTTGAAGTATGCGTCTGGTGAGGGATAATTTCTCTCTTTTTCGGTCTCATCCAGACTATTTTGTGAAAAAGGAACTGAGAGAGTTCTCATCTTGAAAAACCTTCAAGTTTACTATATTTGGACTCGTTAAACAAACATTGACAGACCCGTGATGGGACCGAACCACTCCTTCTTAGGGTTCATTAAAAATACTCCAAGGGACTCATCCGAAGAATGAACTTATATCAACAAGCATATGTGATCCTCTTCAAGCTTGCGTAAAAATAAAGAGGTACTTGCCAGAAATGGTGGGGGAAAATTTGGGAAATGGATATGTTTTCATATTTGTATTGATTGGCAGTAAGTGTCGCTCTT
>CBVK0102802151.1:0-11848 GCA_900067695.1 Picea abies
CTCTGCCAAATTGCCAAGTCAGTTTTGTCCCAACCCTTTAGCCTTGCCTCAAGCTTTAGGAGAAATTCATGCAGTAGTAGTTGGAGGACAGAAGAAGAGGAGGAGCCCAGGATCGG
This sequence comes from Picea abies, assembly GCA_900067695.1. Classification (NCBI taxonomy): domain Eukaryota; kingdom Viridiplantae; phylum Streptophyta; class Pinopsida; order Pinales; family Pinaceae; genus Picea; species Picea abies. Next base: position 117 of record CBVK0102802151.1, read on the forward strand.
GATCGAGGAACGGTGGCCGATCTCAGAAATCATTGTAAGTTGATTCACATTGAGATTAATGAAAAAGATACTTTTCCTGTCCCGAATACATGAGTCTCATCTATGTTATTTGATTTATGTTTTATCTCTAACCCCCTAGTAGGTCAGTAGCATGCATGCATAGTTTTGTCTTGATTGCAGGAAGCTTTGTGGAAGGAGAAGTAGCAGCAAGGAGATAACAACTCAATGGAGGATCTACTTCAACCATCGATAAAAAGGTTAGTTCATTCTTCCCGTGTTTTCCTGAGAAAAGGGGTTGAGATTTTGGGTAGAATGTTAAAGGTTAAATCTTAAGGGTCATGATCTGCGTATAAGTTTAGAGCCCTAGCTTATTATTCTATAGGGTAGAATACCCCACAACAATTCTGTATCCACAAAGGAGTCGTTGCCAAGAAGGAAGGCGCAAAGTTGTGGCAGAGAGACTAGCCGCTACTGGAGGAGTTAAAACTTTTGCAGAAAGTTTGTTAGGAGACCAGGAGACCGCGTAGAGAGGTGGAAAGCACGTGAATTATGTCTATTGTAGGAGAAACCCATGCAAGGAGGGTGCATCTATCAAGAGGAAGGCTCCGGCGAGTGAGGCCTGTCACAAGGAGAGGAACCTAGAAATTGTTGCGATAAGGAGTTGCAAGTCGCGGATTAGTTGAGAAGAAGTCGCCTCCATTATTTTTTTCAAAATTGTGGTTGTATCAGGACTCAATTAAGTGGAACCAGGTTTTATTTTTCTCATAAAAGTGTTTTTAAATTGTAAAAATTTGAGATAGTGTGAAAATTTAGGGTTATTACATGCTTAATGGGAGCAAAAGAGTAAAAGATTGAGTGTTGATGAAAAGAAAAATCTTGATGAAAATAGGCAAAAGAGTAAAAGGGCTTTGCAGATAATTGGACAAGCATTGAACGATTCAGTTGTTGGAAGGATTAAACCATCCACTACAGCCAAGAAAGCATGGGACATTCTAGAGACAACATATCAAGGCACTAGCAAGGTAAAAATTGCCAAACTTCAAGCACTTAGAAGGGAATTTGAAAACTTGCAAATGAAAGATTCTAATTCAATAGATGAGTTTACATATCATGTAACGGAGTTGGTTAATCAAATAAGGAAAAATGGTGATGAGCTAGCAGATCAGAAGGTTGTAGAAAAGGTTTTAAGAAGTTTTCCTAGAAAATTTGATGCAATTGTTGTGGTAATTGAAGAATCTAAAGATTTAACTAAATATTCTATGGATGAGTTGGTTGGCTCCTTGAAAAATTATGAAGACAGGTTGAACAGGAATGACAATACCTCATTGGAGCATGCATTCAAAACACAAATGACATTTGGCAGAGGCAGAGGAAGAGGAATTCTAGGTTTCAGAGGAAGAGGAAGAGGAAGAAATAACTTTCAAAGAGAAGAAAGAAAGAGTCAAGACCCAGGAGGAAGGAGAAATCAAAATTTCAACTCAAGGGAAAGCAATCACAATCAGGCATCTCAAAGGTATGAAAAATCAAAGATTCAATGTTATTACAGCAAGAAGTATGGTCACTTTGCAAATGAATGCCAAAAGAGACAAGTAGATATGAGAAAGCAGAATGCACATTTCTCTCAGAGTAGTTCTGAGACATTGTTTATTACATGTGATGTAGCTCAAGAAAATGCAAGTAACATTTGATTTCTTGATAGTGGATGTAGTAACCATATGACTGAAAATAAAGGGTTGTTTGAGGATTTGAATACATTAGTTAAAGAACAAATTAAATTGGGTAATGATAATATTGTAGAAGTCATGGGAAAAGGTGCAATTAATGTAATAACAAATAGTGGAAAGAAAACTATTCATGATGTTTACTTTGTGCCTAGTTTGAAGCATAATCTCATAAGTGTGGGACAACTTACTCAAAAAGGTTATAGAGTTTCTTTTGAGAATAATGTATGCACTATATTTGATATTCCTCCTAGTAAAGTGGTGATTGCAAGGATTAAAATGACAGACAATAGAATGTTCCCACTTCGCATGAAAAGTGAAATGATGGAGAAGATTGGAGCAAGTTTCAAGGCATCAAGCCAAGATCAAGCATGGATATGGCACTTGAGGTATGGCCATATAAACTTCAAAGCACCATGTCTATTGCAAAGAAATGAAATGGTAAAAGGTTTACCACCTATTCAAGCACCAATTAGTTCATGTGAAAGTTGTATTTTGGGCAAGCAACATAGGTTAAGCTTTCCAGAAGAGAAGTTATAGAGCTTGGGCACCCTTAGAAATTGTGCATACAGATTTGTGTGGTCTAATGAAGACACCATCATTAGGGGGGAGTATATATTTTATGACATTCATTTATGACTATAGTAGAAAAACATGGGTGTATTTCCTTAAACACAAATCTGAAACATTTGACAAGTTTAAGGAATTCAAGGCATTTGTTGAGAAAAAGAGTGGTCTATCCATTAAGATATTGAGATCAGATAGAGGAGGAGAATACAAGTCAAATGAGTTTTTGGAGTATTGCAGGTATCATGGAATAAAGAAGCAATTCACTACAAGCTATACACCTCAACAGAATGGTGTTGCAGAACGGAAGAATCGTACAATAATGGAGATGGCAAGAAGCATGCTAAAAGGCAAGAATCTATCTAATGAATATTGGGCTGAAGCAATAGCTTGTGCAGTTTATATATTGAATAGGAGTCCAACAAATATTGTGAGAAACATGGTTCCTCAAGAAGCATAGAGTGGTAAGCATCATAGTGTTTCTCATTTTAAAGTATTCGGTTGCATTGCATATGCAGATATACATAAACAAACGAGTAAATTGGATGATAAAAGTGAAAAATGCATTTTCATTGGTTATGATGAAAAATCTAAGGCATATAAGTTGTTTAATCCTATAACCAAGAAAGTCATTGTAAGTAGAGATGTTGTATTCAAAGAGAAAGAATCATGGGATGACAATATAGAAAAGACAATTAAAGGTACAAGAATACTGTATAAAGAACAAGGAGAAAAAGGACTAGGAGAACAATCAAATGAACAAGGAGGAACACCATCAAGCATTCCACAAGAAGAAGACTCACAAAGGTAAGGTGAGCAAGGAGAAACATCAAGTCCAAAAGTAAGTTATGACTCAAATCCTACACTTGAATCATTAAGATCAAGATTAAGAGGCAAAAAGACTAGAAGCTTGCATGAAATATATGATCAAGGAGATAGGATAGATTTGCAATCCAATTTTGCTCTATTTATTCAAGATCCTATATATTTTGAGGATGCAATTAAGGAAGAACATTGGATTAATGCAATGAATGAATAAATGGAATCTATTAAGAAAAATGATACATGGGATCTAGTTGATTTACCTAAGGAGAAAGAATGCATAGGAGTGAAATGGGTATATAAAACTAAATATAAGGCAAATGGAGAAGTTGACAAACATAAGGCAAGATTAGTCGCTAAAGGATTTGCCCAAGAATATGGAGTTGATTACAATGAAACATACTCCAATCCTCCATGTAACACTTATATTGGTTGTTGTTTGTTTATGGATTTATTGTTTTGGTTTTCTTATGTAGCTTTCGAGATGAATGATGTTTACTTGCCACCAATAAGCTTTATGTTCAGACTATCTATTTCAGCAGAGTTTACAAGGAAATAACCAACAATTTAACACACAGGACATCAAGGAAAAATGCATACAAACATTTGGTTTTTATTGCAATAATCTGACCTATTACAATCTGGCCATATTATAGGTTCAGGTCGCCCTCTTCTAGATAGGAATGAATCCCCACAATGTCAAATTTGACTCAGGGAAAATGCAATCCAGTCTACTCATAAAATGATGTGGCTCTATTTTAATATTTCATGTGTTTGATACAGGCTGGAAGAACAACAAGAGTATTGTGGTAGTGGCTGTAGGTTTCCCCAAATAATTGGCAGCCAATACACTTGATGAAATAAGGGATTAACTCCCTTCAAAGGTTCTGCAACCATTGTTGTAACAATACACCCTCCTTTGGCACTCTACAACCCTTCACAATCAGCAATACACCCTTCACTATTCAAGTGCTCTCTCCTTAGAGACAAATGTGCCCTCCTCTAATCCTGTGTGCCCTGCATGAGATATCCAGCCTTTAAATGGAGAAATAATGGCCCGGAACTCGACCCCTGCCTTCAATAATTTGCCCATCTAGTAAATAAACATTCTCTCATGGACCATGGATCTTATCAATTGTTTGGTGCTCTAGGGATGATTCTTGTGGCCTAAGCCATAATCAAGGGATAAAATTAATGGAGGGTGACCTTAGGTTATAACATTTATCTTTGGTGCTCATTCATCATGTGTGAGGGCTTGAGACACCACATAGGAAACATATAAAGAATATTTGTTTTATGAACAAGATATGGTTTATGGGTTAATCTGATCATGGTTTGCAGTTTAATCTGATCATGGCTTATGGTTTACAGTTTAATCTGAGCATGGTTTATGGTTTAATCTGATCCAGTTTTGTGGTATTACTCCCTCTGTGGTATTACCTTGCCACAAAGCATATGCCATAGAGGTATTGTTTGAAGTGTTCCCTAACCCTTTATGGTATTACTCCTATGGTATTACCTATCGCATCTCCTTGTCAAACATTGTGGACCATTAATGAACAAGTCATTTTCAAGTTTTGATTTAACAAAAAAAATACATAAGGTATACCGATTTTTAACACCCATTATATCTCACATCAATCCTAGGAAACATAAAATCAAAGCTTCAACCAGAAAAAATCATTCAACTAGCACAAAAGGTCCATCATCACTCAACCAATGGATACTCATAATAGAATTTTAAGATCAAATTACTAATATTTAAAATCATAATCCTATCTTGATGTCCTCATCAAACAATTGAACCAAAAACGCCATGGTTTTTAAGTCAGTGTTATATACCACTTAAACAAATATATTATACATTTAAAAATTACTTCCTAAAATTTTGTTTAATAAGGACAAACTTTCATGAGTTCCATAGTGAAATAGGGCATTGGACAATTTCTAAAATGTCGTGGGATAAGATAATTTATTATCTTTGTGATACTAAGAAGGTTGATGATAAAAAAACATGTTCTCTTAGAATTCCCTAGGTATGCCCACATTAAATTGCAATTACAAAACCAAATCGTATTACAAAATATAACTATGTATGTGATATTCATCAACACCAATTCTTCAACATATACATATCTAAAGAGTTACTTCCATAACTCACATGAAAATATGGAAATCTCATCTATAAGACAACTACATCCTCCATACATTCATTTATATGGTTTCCACAACCATCCATTACATTTGATTCAATATACCCTTTTGCTTCAATACTCAAGATGTACAAATATGTATCACTCTTGCTACCTAAAATCATATTAGGAAAGACATAAGTGCTAAAGTCAACTCATGAACAAATTCAAATATTATCAAGGAATACACCAAAAATCCAATCTTAACCAACATTCCACAATAAACACAAGTAACACTCTATAGGTGCCACAATTTCCTTCTAAAATCTACTCAAAACATATCTAAGACTCAAGATCACATGCAACAACATAACAATTTAAATATTGGCATTTTCAAAGCAATGTCAAACAATGATGCTCGAGCACTCAGTAATCCTTTGGAGAAGAGAGATAAGTTTTAGGAGATTTAGGTTGTGGATGATAAAATCACCAAGCTACATGATGCAACCTTAGTAGATAGAAATTCTCTCTAAGAGTTTAGACCAGGCTACCCAAGACACGTAGATTTGTAGTAGTTGGAAGCATTTGTAGATATGGAATGGGAAGAAATAATGTAGATGCAACTAGTAGAACTAGATTAAGAGAAAGATCAATATTTTATTGATGGTGTTTCAATTGTGTTAAGTGGACCAAGTAGTTAGATGTATTCAAGAAATTTTTGGCTCATGCTCTTACCTTTATTCAAGAATTGGCCTCTTCATTTCAAGGGGAATTATAATATCAGTTAACATCGAAGAAATAGAATTGACTCAAGGGTGATTCAATGGGTGTGGTAGAGGCTTGTTGGCCTTCACTTGCTTTGGGATTTTTGTGCAAGAAATAAGAATGATGGGAATTGTGATATTTGGATAGATTTGACCATTTCAAATGGACCCTCAACTTTAGCTAAAGAACAAGTGGGAAAAAACGTTTTTGTAGGTTAAGTTGGGTAGTATTTATTATGTAAGCATAGTGTTGTGAAAGGCAACCATTGTTAGTTAAGCCCAAAATTGGCATGTCAGGGATGCCCTGAAACTCCTTGTAAAATGCAAAGAAAAGGGATGGATCCTAGTTTGGTCACTGTTATAGTCAAACTTATACAACATATAAACATAATTCCCAACAAAAATTCAATGACTTTCTTAAATAGCCCTCTTCATTGCAACTTGCTTCAAAATAAAAGTATCATTCCACAATGTTTACTAATGCATGCTCAACATCTCCTGAAGCTTAATCTACCTGCATCAACTGAGGGGTATTTATGCCTATACCTATATTATACTGCAAATCGTTGTTGTCATTTCCATTACATAATCCTTTGCATTTAAATCAGATGGAAACTCATTACAGAGACCTTTCTGCAAGATTTACAACATTTTCTAGTGTCTCTGGGTCTTATAGGACTTCCTCAACTTTCTTTTGAAAACCAAATACATTCTTCACAGTCCTTCAAAGTGAAGTGTGACATAGTTTCCTAAAGATTCATACATATTCTCAAGACCAACTGTTACAAAGCCATTATGAATCTAGTAATGTTGTCATTACAAGTAGTAGATCTTTGATGGAGGATTCAAAATGAAAAATGGTTTGTATTTTCAGATTCCTCATGACTTGTACATCACTTTGGACTATCCGGACGAAAATTTTGGTCAAATCTAGCATGCATGAAGAGCAAAGCACCACTTGAAATTGACCTTTCTGCCACATTTTGGAGCAGCATGTTACACTTTCTGAGTACTTTTGGGAGAAGATGAGTTTGAAGGGATAGATCATGTCAATTTTGTTTCTTAAGCATTTCATCAATTAGTAGACATCCCCATCTTTCTATAACACTTTTTAGATCTATATTTGGACCTCGGGAAGGCCTCCAAAACTCCATTTTTCCTAGCACGCTACGCTTTCTATCAGTGTCGCTACACTTTGTCCTGGAATTGGTTTTTTCAGCAATTTTTTGCCAAATTCGACATCTATGAAGTAAAAATGTTACTTTTTGATATGGTAATGATGTAATAGGGTGTAAATCAGTTAATTATAGTGATTTTGAGGTAAATTCATGCTTGGACATCAATTTTTGGTCAAATGTATTGGTTGAGATAAAATGGGGATTGGTTGTAACCTCCCTAGATATATCACACTACCTCCTAAAACATGAAAAATTTAACACTCAACCATAATTCTTAGCTAATTCTTGTATTCATAGTTCACTTACCATTATATCATGGATGTATGCTACTCTCTTCCCTCATTAATATATCATTCCATGTTTTTCCTATGAAACTACAATAAATTTATATATAATTTCCTGTATATATTCATTTTTTAATTGAATCATAATCCATGTGTTTCCACATGTCTCCTAGTCTTTTTTATTACAATCCAAGTGTCTTAGGGTTTATCCCTAGGAGGACCAAGGAAATATGGAGGAGGAAATGAGGACCATGGGTGATGTGGTGATAAAAGGGAGCTGTCTACCGGGTCCTCTCGAAGATTGGCCCAGGGACATTTGCAGGGTTGGTCAATTCTTGGCTTGTTATCATGTCACTCGGTAGCACATGGGTGGTAAGTGTAGTGAAAACTCATCTTTGGATGCACTTTGAAATAACACTCTTCTCCACTTGTCGTGGATTTTGGGCGATCGTTGTGGCTCCCTTGCAGGGCTTTGCATTTGTATTCCTTGGGAAAATTCTTGGTAACACATGAGTTGTGTTGTGGGCTCTTTAGATGGTTATGGTATCTAGTATATATAGGTTGGCTTTGAGTTGTTGAGATCATTTGTGGATGATGCGATTTCTTGTGGTTTTCATTTTTCAAGTCTCATTGTGTTGTTGGCTCCATGAAGCCAATGTGATGTATTGTGTTTTATTTGTTGACAGTGGAGGTTTTCCATTCGTGCAAAAGGTGGTGCAGGAAACGAGCTGGTTGTTGGGTCTGCCTGAAGATTGGCCTTGGGTCATTTTTAGGGTGGTCGACATACAGTATGTGGGTGACAGTGAGGACAAGTGCCTACATCACTTGTGTTATTCATCATGCATCTGGTGGAGGTATGTCCATTTCTATATTTATGATTGATGACACATGCATTGGTGGAAGCTTACTGATGGAGGGCATCATTGGCACATGGTAGTTCATATGGCGGATTTTCCATGGATGAATTTCATACACTTAGAGAGAGTGTGTCTATGATGAGGGTTGACTACCAACAGTTGTTGACGGACAGGGACTACCTGTTGGGGATTGGCAAGATGTATTACGGGGCTCTGAGGGAGAAGGAATTGGAGGTGTATAGACTCACTCAATAACATTTATCGTCACCCTTTTGACCCTCTTTAATTCTTTTCCCAACTCTAATGTTTTCTGACATTCTTCCCCATAGACTTATACTGAAACAAATACATGTTTTTTGTTGCCGAGAAGACACGCAAACCCTTTTTGAAGCATCATTATTATAGAAAACTTGTCACAACATCCATCAAATGCAACATATTTATAGATTTTATCGCGTCACAATTCCAACATTATATAAACCTAAGTGACCATTAGTATTTTGACTTGGTCAACATACTAAGGTGGTCATTGGAGGGGGAAAACCTAATTTCCACAACGTCGCAATTGCGACAACAATCTTCACAAATGTGGCAAGAGAGACGTTTATGTCATAAATGTGGCAATAGAGACAACTAGGTGGAAAACATGGCAAGAGAGATGACAACGTGGCAAGAGAGACATCAACGTGGAAAGAGAGACGTCAACGTGGCAAGACCGACATTATCAGGCAAGATGAATTTTTTTTCTTTTAATTTCCTCTATTTTGCAACAATATGGAAAATTTTGTCCATAACGCCGCAGATAGAACGTCAAAATTTTTACAATATGTACTAGTGTTTGTTCCCTTTTGCAAAGTTTCATAAGTCTTTCTCCAATTTTCTCTTGATTGTTGACTTATTTCTTCTAGGTTTCTTCAAGATTGATTCTGATTTCGGTTTACCTTGTTATAGCTTCCACAAGATTTGTTTGATATATTTCATCCTTTCTTGTATAATGATAGCAATCCTTATCTTGTTTTTCTTCCATAGATATAGTTCTTCTTGGAACATATTATATTCTAAGAGATAGATATATAAGAAATGTACAAAGACTATGCAAACAAGATATGTACAAGAACTAAGAAGAGTATTGTTACCTTCAGAAGAAGAAGTCTCTTTCATCCTTCTTGGTATTCTTTGTAGGTTCCATTTCTTCGGCAATTGATGCTTTGTGTGTCCCCTTCCTTTTCTTTAGCTCGGGACAATGATTCTTGTAGTGACCATAATTTCGACAGTTGAAGCATTGTACCTCTAAAATATCTTTCGCTTGATTTGTCTTCCTCCTTGAACCAAACTTCCTTTTGTTCCTAAAATTATTGAATCTTCCTGTGAAGGCTTGATCATCATACTTATTTTGGGGTTTCTCTTTTGCACTGATCCTGTATTCTTCTTGATCATAGCAAGTCCAAAGTTCTTCAAATGTAGGATACTCCTTCCTTCTGTTCATGCTTGTGGTGAATGCATCCCATGTCTTCGAAAGACCATTGAGTACTATGTTTACCAATTCCTTCTCTGAAATGATCTCTTCAATGGCTTGTAGTTGATCTCTTAACTGAAAGATTCACACAAAGTATGATGTTATGTTGTCATCATCATTCATCTTCATGTCACGGAGCTCATTCTTCAAACTCATTACTTGTCCAATGTTTCTGATTGAGAAGAGGTTTGTTAGGGCATCGTACATATTCTTCGATGAGTCAATATGGGAGATGTAGGGTATCAAGTGGTCTTTTATAGATTCCACTATGATACTCATAGCATTGATGTCACCGTCTTTGAGCTTTTCCATGACTACAACATTCTGTGGTTCCTTCTCTTTCCCTTCTTCAAACTCTGGTTTCACGATCTTTCCTTTCACGATATCCATCACTTTATTCTTGGCAAGGATGAGGTCAATCCTTGTCTTCCACACTCTGAAGTTAGAAGCTCCATCTAACTTGTTTTCTAACTTCATAGAGTAAGTCATGGTTTCTTTGACTTGGTCAACCCTAGATTTGACCACAAACTCAAACTTGACATCTTAGCTTGCTAAGAGTATCAGGAGATGCGCTAGGCTAGGGTGCACTAATCTATCCAGAGATTAGGTCAGTGTCTTCAATTAAGGTACCTCAACGAGAGGTTTAGGGTTTTTGCAACTGCACCTGCTAGTAACCCTAGCTAAAGTGCTTTGGTGACTGCTCCTGCTAGAAAACCTAGCGGCAGTTCCTCAACGAGCTTAATATCCTTATGGCTATGTTTCCTTCCAGTGGTTAGACTGAATGAAGGAGGTGTGGGTCCATAACCTGTTAGAATATAATGGATGTGCTCATTTTACCATTGCCAATATCTCTATTGTCACCCAACCATAGGCCGAAGCCACCCTCCGATCACCTTAACCTTGACAGAGAATCACTCTGGAAGAAAGCCCTAGGCCAGATAGCCAAAGAAAGGGTAGTACACCTTTCCCCAAGGATAACGCACCAACAAGAGTTGATCAGATAGTACAAACCCTAGCCAAAAGATAGTCCAAGCCAAAACATAACTTCTAGTTGTAGCAGTTGCACCGGTAGCTCTCCTCCAAACCTGCGCACAAAACTAGGCACTGCAGTGCGCACAAGTGTTGCTCTACAATTCTAAGACTACCTGCCAGAATGAAGATTGACCTCCTGTATTTATAGTAGTTCTGGCTAACTGTCTGGGACGACTTCTCATTCTGGGTCTTCCATACATTGTTCTTCATCATGACTTTAAGTTCCTCTGCTTGATTACTTTTATTGAGTTCATATCAGGTTGGTGATTTTTTTATTCTTAATACAATGACTGGCTTCTCTTTCTTTCTTGGAACTTCATATTCATCCTCATGTTTTTCTTTAGCTCTAGGGTCGATGGAGTTTCTTATAGATTCCATGCCCTAAATATTCCACTTCTTCCTTTCATCATAGGATCATGGATGTGAATGGACAACCAAGGATACTTTAAGGCTTCTCTTCGAAGAAGACTTCTTCTAAGGTTGAAATAAACACGTACTTCTTTTCATGTTTGCTACCATGGATATATACTTCATCATCTTCAATGGATCATAGGATTAGAATGGATCATAGGATTAGCTCCCTCCTAATCCTTGCTTCATGTATGAATGTATGCTCTTATTTATGGTGATATATAATCAGCTCCCTCCATCTAGGAGAGTCCATGCTTCCGTCTGCATCCTTATTCCCTTTTACAAAGCGTCATAAGTCTTTCTCTAATTTTCTCTTGATTGCTAACTTCTTTCTTCTAGGTTTCTTCAAGATTGATTCTGATTTCAGCTTACATTGTAATAGCTTCCACAAGATTTCTTTGATATATTTCATCCTTTCTTGTATAATGATAGCAATCCTTATCTTGTT
>CBVK0102802166.1:0-10208 GCA_900067695.1 Picea abies
GGTCAAGACTCAATGGGCATGGGGTTCATGACATACAAAGGGTTGTAGTGTCTCATTCATGGGTGCCTTTATAGAGGGTGTGTGATACCTTCGTTTGCAATGCAGCTTTTCCAATCCCTTCATTTTTCCATTGTTTGTTTATTTCATAATTCAAGGACAAGTTGAAGGCCAATGCCCTGATGTGGTGTCCAAATAATGACAATGTCACCCACAAATACCTAGCGTAAATGAGAAGCCTGGCTCGTGATGAGGCCCCCTTTCTCTCATCCTTGCAACTAAGAGCCATTACCCTGTCTTGGTGACCATATGATGGTAATTTCATACCATTAGATATCCATGAACATGAGTAGGTCAGTTTGTGATGAGACCTCTTATCCTCCAACTAACCTTTTAAGCATTCATAATCATTATTCTTGTGGCCCCCCCTTTTTAAAAAAATAAGCGTTTCTTTTCTTTCTTGGGTGATCCTGGGTGAAGCATTTGGAAGGTTTATATATAGGATTTTAAATTTTACCCAACATCAATCCCTCTGGGCCTTAATCCCCCTTTTCCCATAGAATTAGGGATAACCCCTTCTTGGGTCAATACACCCTAAAATCCAAAGAGACAAGGGGATGGGGGGAAACAGTGATGGAAAGTGATAAGTATGGTCGGGAATGGTACGATGGCTCTTCAAGGGAGTTCCTAGTAGAAAACACATCCCCAAGGAAGACCACTTAGTAGGGCTCAATGTTAACCACCAAGGTGAAGCATGGAAAAAGGCATAATGTCCAAGCATATGTCATGAAATGTAAAGCATTCTAAGATGCAACATACTCAAATGCCTCAAATATTGAAATGAAACTCACCATAATACCTGAATTGTACCTCATGGATCAAGGCCCATTTCCTCTTGGAAACCAATTGGTGTGGTGGATGCCATATAAAAATCTAAGACCTCTGTGGTGGTGAGAATGGTCTCCATCTGTGAAAAAATATACTTCTAGTCATGTAATCTCTCGATACTCCATATCTGCAACCTAAGGGAATCAAGACATTATATCCTTAGTTATCAAAAAAATGGGGATAACAGGCCACCTCCGTGTGTTTGCATGTGTTTCCTGGTCCCACATTCCTAATTATTGTAGAAATAAATTGGATGCAAAGAGACATGCTTTAATCATGTTGGGATACTCTGAAAATTTGAAATCCTATTGACTGTTTGATCTTTTCAAATGATAATTCATTATCATACGTAATGTTCGGTTTGATGAGAAGTATTGTAGAGTTAAGTTGTTGAATGCCTCTTTTAGATTGTTGTAGGATGATCCCCTTGATGTTGTCTTTGACATTGGTGCTCGTATTCCATCCTTCAGTCCTTCGACTGGATAAAATGAATGTTTTCCTTTTTCGACTAGACCATCAACCTCTAAGTCGACTAGTTTTCCGTTCTCCATTTTGATTGGTCCACCGATTAAAGACCCTCCGACTTCTGAATGACCTAATTAAGTGAACCAAAGTTGATCTGTTTCTTGTCTACATCGATGGGATGCTAAGACAAATGAAGTTGCTGGAAATGATGTTGGAGATGCCTCTTGTGGACAACAGAATCAAAGTCAAAAGCAACATGTAAGCATTGCCTTGATGACTCACATGATTGAAAATTATGATCTTGGAACCTACTCATATGTTGAAGGACAACCTGAATGGGAGCATGCCATAAAGATAGAAATTGATTCTTTGTTGAAGAATCAAACTTGGGACTTGATTCCTTGATCACAAGGAAAGAACATTGTGAAGTTTCAATGGATCTGTACAACCAAATTTACCTCTGAAGGTGTTTTTGAACAACATAAATCAAGCCTAGTTGTGAAGGGATTTTCTCAACAAGAAGAAATAAACTACCCTGAAACCTTTTCCCTCTGTCACAAAGATGAACTTTGTTTTCCTTATTCTTTCCCTTGCTTACTTGTTTTGGATGGAAAATTCATCAGATGGACATGAAGACTTCTTTTCTTCATGTAGACCTATCTGAAGAAATTTTCTTGGAACAACCACCTAGTTTTGTGATAGATTCAACTTTGGTTTGATTACTCAAGAAGTCGCTTTATAGTTTGATGTAGGATCCTCAAGATTGGTATGATAAGATTGATAGTTTCTTTCATCGACTTGGTTTCAAACAATGTGAATCTAATCACAGCTTGTATGTACTCCATACCAATGGAGATACCTTTATTTTTTCCATATATGTAGATGATTTTCTCATTACTAGAAATAATAATGATCGCATCCTTATATTGAAGAAACAACTTGATGAATCCTTTGACATGACAAAACTTGGTACTCTGCATTATTTTTTGGGTCTTCAAGTATTACCACTTTGTGATCGATTTTTCATTTCTCAGGTCTAAATATGTGATGGATATGTTGACACATTTCAATATGGCTGATTTCAAGCCTTGTGACACTCCTTTTCAGTTTGGAGTAAATCTTACCAAAACTTGTCAAACACTCTTAGTAGATTCTACACTTTATCGGCAATTGGTTGGAAGTTTTATTTGTCTTACTCATAGTTTACTTGACATTTTCTTTGTTGTTAGTCTTGTTTCACAGTTTATGCAATACCCTAAAGAAAGACACTGGAAAGTAGTGAAATGAACTTTTAACTATATAAAGGGTATCACTCATTTGGCATCAAGTATTGTCGTAGTTTAGATTCACTAGTCAACTACACTGACTCTGAATTGGATGGCGACAATGATGATCATGTAGGTTGTGGATCCTGATTATCTTCATGATTCATAGGTTTGTTTCAGTCGGGCTTGGACCCCATTCCATAATGGGGGGGTGTTGGGGGGATTTCCTCACCACAATTGTCGCTAGGGGGGTCCGGGGGGGAAGTTTTTTTGTAGCCCCCCCCTGGTGGGGGATTCAGGGGTAGTGACTTTGAAGCATAATTCTGGGAAAAATTTCCTTGTAAAATATTGTAATTTCATAGTCAATCTGGCTCATTCATTATAAGGTCATAGATATGATGGTAGAAGTTATGTTAGGATTTTTTTCCCTATAAGGAAACCATGTTTTATGAGGGAATTGTATTACGGCTATGTATTATTGTGAATATTGTATTATGAGAGTGGAGATAGTGAGAGAAAGAAGAGGAAGTTACAACAAGTGTGTTGTAGGTTGTATCCCTTCATTTTTTTGGATAATAAAAAGGAAGGACCTGGAAATTTCTCTGGTGGACATAGACCACACTGGGTGAACCACATATATTTGTGTCTCTATTTTATTGTGTATATTCTATGCTTTATTTCCACATTTGCTTTATTTTATTGCTCCATGATCCTATTTTTCTAACACTCCAACTTTTAAAACTTTTGGTTGTTTAGGAGTTCAAATGTTCAAATGAATCAGATCCCCTGTTTTTTTCCTTTGACTCCTCTTATTTCTTATCATTATGGCTGCCAACATCACTCGTTGAAAATGATCTCTTGAGAGGAGTCAAGCCTTTAGAAAATTTATTGTCTTCAAGAGAAATTATTTCCTTAGGCTTGTAAATCTCATTTTGCAAGAAAGAAAAAATGCTTTCATCATCGGGGAAAACCTGCCAAGATTCCACATTGTTAGGAAGATGAGGTCTATATAAGGACAGGAATGTACAATCAAGTCTTTGGGGAAGTAATTGTCTTGTAGGATAAGCTGTAAAAATAGCTAGCCTATCAACAAAAGAATTCAACTCCATTTTAATATGAGTGATGTTAAAAGACAATAGATTTTGAATCAATGCCCATACAACTTGGGTGTATCTCTTCATTAGCTTGTTAGTAGGAGTATAGATTTTCCTGACCAGATCGAAAACAAGTTCTAAGTATCTGAAAATAGTAAGATGACCATAACCTAAATTATAAGCATTTTTAATACCTAACAACAAGGCTTCAAATTCAGTTACATTATCTGTGTAGGAAACTTCAAGTCTATAGGAAAAATTATCAATTTTACCTACAGGTGAATATAAAAAAATTCCCACACCATTACCTTCATTTGAACATGCACCATCAAAGTGCATATTCCACATATCATCTTCATAATCATAGGGTCGTTAAAGAGAAGTGTCATCTTCATCATTGAAAATTGAATAAACACACATATCTTCCTCACTAAAGTTTACATTTGATTGAGGAACCTTTTCAATGTACGGTGGAATTTTTCCTTCCCCTAACACAATTATGTTATTCCCATTTCTGGGAACAGACAAATGAGATCCATCTAAAGGTAAGTAACCACATGTTAAATCCTGCCAATCTCTACCCAAAATGATTGAATAATTACTAGCATGCATGTCAATCACTTGTATATTCAAAGTGGTTCTAATTTCTGTATGGGAACAAAAGACTAAAATTACATCTTTAATATCATCAATCGTGGATTGTTGCTGATTATTATAGGACAACATGCTTCTCGCATTTTCATTTGTACAAGAGAGGCCAAGTTCTTCCATAATAATCTTGGACATTACACTAGGTCCATATCCACCATCTATTAGGAAACAATGAGTTATCTTATCAAAAATATTTACAGAAATATAAAAAGGTGGTTTTTTTTTTATAGAATTTTTAAAATTATTTACACCTAGTCTATTTACATGTGAATCATCTTCATCAAGTTTTTCGTATAAACTAGCTACTAAAGAAGTTTTACCTTACATATGGTTTTTAAGATGTTGTTGTTCCTTAGTAACAATGACCATGTCCAGGAGAGTTGCATATGCGTTTATGTTAGCTAGTTGTTTCAATATGTTATACTTTGATAAAGGTAAAGAGGTTGAAGCCCTTTGACTTTGTGTTTCTTTGTCAACCTGAGGACTTGTACTTGGAGAAGAATATCTAGGGGAAAAGGTGGTTTTGGTATTTCTACCCTTTCCCTTCTCAACATAAGATTTAGTCTGAGTGTTCACTAATATTACATCTTCTTTAGGAATGAAATCAAAGGAAGCTACAATTACTTCATTTCTTTTGCCAAATATTATTTCCTATTCTTTTTTCTTAACTTCACAAGTTTTCTCTTCATGATTTTCATTGCAAAAATTACACCAAGCTCTAGAGAGAATATCCTTTGGTTGATTATATGGTAATGAATTAATAGGAAATTTTTTCAAAACAACTTGAGAAGAGGATTCAATAGGGATTGAATTAGTAGTGATCCCTTTCCTTTCAAAAGCAATCATTTGATTGCTCATATCATGTACCAGCTGCAACACAGTTGAAATTTCAGTCTACTTAACAAAATCTTCCTTAGGAAGACTTGTTCTTTCCATTTTCTCCTCATACTCCAAACAAGTTTGGAGTGCAGACCCTAGTCTTGTCACATTTTTCTCTTCTAACCTATACCGATAAGAAGAGGGTAAAGTGTTATAGTACTGAATGAAAGAAGCTTGGCTATGAGGACATATCATATCTAATATTTTATTATATAGTTTGGTGAATCTAAGATTAAAGGATATGATGGTTTCACCATTTGTTAAAAAATTGTTATTATAATCCTTTAACAAATCTGTTGGATTCTTGGGCTTCCCATATGTTGATTTAAACCGGTAAACTAGTTCATCCCAAGTCGAAAATTCAAAAAAATTAGTAGCAACTTTCCCTTCTAAAGAATTAATGAATAAACTCATATAGGTATCATTATCATTTGCCTCTATGTTATGTCATGCATTAGAAAATGCACTAAGATGTTCTTTTGTAGAAATAGATCCATTTCCTGAAAATTTTGGAAAATGATCTTTGAATTTGGAAAGGGGATTAGTAGATGGAGAAATATATAAAGGTGAAGACACATGCCATGGTGTAGTGGTGGCATCTTCCTAAAGTTGGAATAAACCAAATTTCTTGATTACTTTGGTAGGAATGGTGGTGCATTGAGCTGGAATATGATGACCAAAAATACTCCCAATTATGGATGAAGAGGAGGATTAGGAAGAAGAAGATTGACCTGTACCAAAAGAAGAACCAAAATATGTCATTTTGAAAGTGATAGGGATAAATGATACTGATGAGATGGAAGAACCAGACAAAGATCTGTGATGTTTTCCCTACACGGTTTCAAGGATAACCTTTATTCTTCCTATCTCTGAGACAAGATTAATTTCTCAAGACAAGCCTCTCATTCTTTGAGAAGAATGAGAATCATAGGACACAAGATGATTTCTTAATGGCGAGGTTGATATCTGACCAAAAATTTTTGAGCTTCCCACTGTTCTCTAATTATAATATCTTGTGACCTACCAAGATCGATGAAGTTCAGTTCGTGCATGTGTTGTTTCCAAAATTGTATTAAATAAAGTTGGAGAAATGTTGGCCTGATCATCTAAACCATCACCAATGTTAGGTTGACACACCACATGTATGGTCATAAAAACAATAAATAAAAAAAGAAGAAGATTAAGTACAACAAATACAATAAATACATAAATGAAATACAACTACCAGAGAAATACTGAAGATTTCCCTAGTATGGTCACCAAATAAATGTTGATGAAAATGAATGGTTTTATCCTAATACAAACATTTTCAAATTTTTCTTGGCTGGAGAAAAATAGTCAGGATTATCACCCTATGTTTATAACCCCTTTTTACAAAAAAATCAATTAATCCACAAGAAATATGTCCTTGGAATTAATTCTATCTTTTATAATTGTATTATGTTAAAGAAAAGGAAAACATTTATAACAATTTTTTTTAAACTTTTGAACAACTTTAGAAATAAAAATCTGATGCAATATTACACAGTAACTCAAATGCTACTTCAAAACCATCCAAAGATTTTATTTATTCAAATCTGAAATACAACCAACAACATTCTTCATACCCAAAAGGTAAGGACCAAAATGAGACTTAGTAGTCAAAGATGGTATATTACATCATACAAATACTATTGGTAGCTTTAAGTGAAACCAAGACCGAAACAAAGTTGAAATTACAGGCCAAAAATTCCACTTCCTTGACTCTACACAAAATCCTTAATCGATACTGAAAAATAATCCAAAAATCTAATAATAACTCACAGACTATCAGAGATAGATGATCGACCTTGTGAAGTATATCCACAAATCAATACTTCCTGGTTCTCCTTATTTCCACCTTCAGTAGGATCCTGCTATCAACAAGAAGTTCTTAAAACTTATGTATCTCAGAGATTAATGAAATAGTAAAGTAATCTCACTTAGGAAGAAAGAGAAAACCTTATCAGAGTTCTCTCTATCACACTTTAAATTTTCTTGTCCCTTGAAATATTATTTTATTTCTCCAAAAAGTAGTTTGAGAAGTTCAACTACTTTTAGTTAAATCATTAACTAATTTTATTTAATGGGGACAAATCATAATTTAAATATTAATTAATGATAAGGAAAAAATAAATACTAACTAATTGGTGGGGACCCCCTAATGACCTTTTCAATTTTAAACATATCCCCCTTGTTTCTCCTTAAAAATAGACACAAATTAATGTCATTTGACATCTATTTAATTATAAACATAACACATATCCCAATCAACTCATATAAATACTTATAAACATCCTTGTGACTCTTTAATGTTAAATATATTTGTTAAAAATAAATATATCATATTGTTGTATAAGTAAAAAAGGCTATCATAAATATGTCAAAATAAATATACCATCAGTTGCCCCCAAAAATAATAATGTTGTGAGTATGACGAACAATCAACCTGTCCAAAGCATACGACTGTCCAAAAAATAATAACTAGAACTATTCTCAATAGTAAAATCATCACAATAACACTAAAAAATCAGAAGTCATATTTTTTTATTTGAGGCAACTTGCCTTTGTTTACTTTCCTGTGGCTTTATGACTTCCAAATATTCATTAACAAGTGCTTTAACTCTTGTTTTTTATGCTTCTGGATGCATGTCCTCAAAGGAAACGTGTTTAATTTAATTTTTTGAATGTTTGGCATGAGAGTGGTTGAATATGAAGAAGTCACTAAGTGACCAGATTTGACAAACTTGTCAGGTCCTTTTCCCTTGCTAGGCTCGGGCTCTTAAATTTTAGATTTAAACTTCTTTAATGGCTGAGAAGAAAGGGCATGAGAAGCTTCTGATGTAACATGGGGGGAAGATTGCTTTGGAGGAGGTGGAGGTAATGGCAATGAAGTTGTGGGCCATCCCTGGGCTTGATGCTGAGGAGGATTAACAATATCATTCCAACCACTATGGCTAGAATATCAGGAGGTAATGAAACATGTGGTTGTATAGGAATACCAAAAATACTTAGATGAGGTTGAAGAGGTGGTCTTTTAGGTGGAGGATGGGGTTCAAAGGATCCTTTCCTGCTAGGTTTAAGAAACCAGTTTGTAGGAGCTGATTGAATTCTTTGAAATCAACATCAAAATGGATAGAGAAGAAAAGTATTTTGTTACCCTAAAAATCATTAAGCCTCCTTCCTCTTCCCTTGTTTTCTTTGCCACCACTTCCTCTATTGAAGAAACTCATCTAATAGTACAAGGTAAAGTTAGAGTATGCATATAATAACTAATAAGCATCAAATACCATTTGCATAACATAACTTAGAAAACTCTAATTGACAGTAAAAAATCATGCAAGAAGCCAAGCACATACTTTCATGTCCCCATTTTTGGAATCCCCTGTTCGGTAGTGGACAATGACTTTTGTGGCTTGTTGGTGAAGAAAAAAAGGTTATTTAATGTCACTTAGTTAGGATTTTTTATGCATCTAAAGGGACATTAAGGAAATTAAGTTACTTTATATTAATAAGTTACTTAACCTATATTAAAAGTGACTTTTAATATTAAAGAGAAAGTAAAAAGGGGAATAAGGGGTCATATTTGATTAGTCAAAGAAGTCATATTTGATTTAGTCAAAAAGGGGAAAATTCTAGAAGGCATAGAGGAAGGATAAAAGGAGTGTTAGAGTTGCACTTTGGCATTATGATTTGATCTCTCATTTTGGAAGCGCTCTTGGAGCCATTGTTTTGTTAGGGTTTAGCAAAACCCTTCCACAATTACAATTTGGTTTCAGTGGTGCAATATCCACCCTAGCTATACTAGAGGGGAATCCATCCAGGATTTCCATTAGAGTTTCAGTTTGGCAGGGGGAATCCATCTAGGATTTATATTGGAGCTTCATCTTGGGTTTTTTTTTTCTAAGTTTTTGGTTGTAGTGATCTGCTTGGATAGGTTGTGGCACTTGGAGGGTTTGATCTCATCTATTGAGGAGGCCACAACACGATTCCAAGTTTTTAGATTGTATTTTGTATTTTTCACTAATGTATTATAGCTGCCATACCAGCCTTTGGATCATTGTATTCAGATTTCCATTCATAATAAAATACCACATATTGTCCCTTCTATTTCTGGTGTATTTGGATTACATGTAATATGCTTGACAAAATGTCTATTAGTAGAATACATGCAAATTGTTTGTGAAAATGTGTCAACCAGATTAGAGCATCAAGAACACTTATTGCACAAAAGGAAAAAATATCCCATCCCATTCTATTGGGGATATTATAGTGGTATCAGAGATGGTGACCTTTCCAGCCTATGACTGCGTCAAAGCACTTTCCTTGCCCAAAGAAGGAAATAATTTTTTGGGTATTTTTATAGTTTTTTAAGGAAAAAAAGGGGCAACGCATTTCAGATCATAGTCTGAAAATTTTTGAGCATAATTTTCCAAAAAAATCATATATTTTAATTCCTCTCGGAAAAATACCCAATTTCAAAAAAATATCGGTCGAAACAGATTCCGGGAAGTAAAGTTATCAACATTTTAATTTCGACAAATTTTCAGGGTTTTCTAGAAAAAGCCACATGATTTATAGTGAGAGGAAACAATAGTGCATGGTCAAGGGTTTATTAAATGTTTGAAAAAACCCAAGCCAAAAACAACCAAATTACTACAACTTTATAACAATTATGTTGTGATTTCTTAAGAAGGTAAATCCAGAACGTTTGACTGGACTTTTGAGGGAGTTGAAGGAAAATAAATACATGCATGACTACTGATAGTATCTACCATTGGATGAGAAGGTTCGTGAAGCTTTACCCTTTAAAATCTACTACAAAATCAAGCACGAAATTTGTTCTAAGGATTTGGATGAGAATTATTTTAAAAGTACTGGGCAAGAAGTAAAGAAGGATGAGCATGAAGGATAGGTGGAGGAGCATGCATCTAGCCATGAGGAGGATGTG
>CBVK0102802205.1:0-21990 GCA_900067695.1 Picea abies
TTTTGTCCCTGCAAGTTTCGAACCGGTGACTTTAACATCACGGAGTGCCTTAACAAAACACTCTGTCACCGACTGTCCCACACCTCGGGGACAAAAATCACTTTAATTGTTACACAATATATCATAAAAACTAATATTTATTTATATCTAATAATTAATCTACTTTTTTTTTTAATAATCAAGAGTCATTGTATTACTGATAGAGAGAAAATGTACAAAAAGATTTTGTTGTTGGCTTGCCCGCTGGGAAACGAGACCAACATCAAAACAAAATATTTGTCATTCAAAATATGTTTGATATATATAAGGCCTATGAATGATAAACTAGAGTAGGAATACCTCCTAGTTCCTCTGTGAGAGATTATATCCTCATTTAAACTACTAAGCAGAGGTGGTAAGCCCAAGACTTGTTGGTATTTAAACAAAAAATCACAGAAGGAACAACATAGAACTTAGCTAATGGTGTGGCCTGCTACCGCTGGGACTTGGGGCTAAGTGAAGTCCAAGTTGGACATATCAATGCCGACCAGTTTGTCTGCAATCAAATTCAGCTTGTGGTCGACCAACTTGACCTGGAGCTGCATGTCATCGAGCTGCAGGAGGACCTCTTGGCAGGCTTCATGGTGGTCGAGAAGAACTCTGCCCATCAAAATTTTCAAGTGCCAGTATATTTCCACCGTTTTCAGGTACTACGAGGACCACCCAAGGACAAAACCAGTGTCGGGAACCCATGATCTGGTTGTTTCCTTCACCTCATCGTCCGAGATGAACTTCCTTAAAACCCGAACGTCCGTCTCAACCACATCCATTTCCGACTGAATTTCGGAAGGGGTGACTAAGCGATATGTCTCCGTCGAATCCTCATCCGCATCCACCAAGCGAAACCCTGACCAGGTTTTGGGTCAGCTAGAGGTCCCCCCCTGGCCCCTACGAGAAGATCTGCCCCAAACCATGTAGATAAGGGTGGAGATTCAGAGCGTAGAGTGTAGGGGTGAGAATGGAAAGGAGCTATGAAGCAATCAAGAAGTTGAGAAGGAGAAGGAGAGATAGGAAACAATAAATCAACGGTAATGCAGGCCGAAGGAGACATAAATGAGATAATTACCCAGTGACAGGGTCCATAAATGGAGAGTGTTGTGATGATTTGTAGAGATATGGGTTGTATCGACCGTCAGACTCCTGTGTTTCGCCATCTTTCCAAACCTCGTGCCAAGGACGACATGCTTGAGCTGGTGAGGAGTGGTCAGAGTCATGACGTGAGAGCGAGGACAGGGAAACTCAAGTGCTAGGGGGAGGCAACAATGGGTAATGAGTCGCATGAGGAGGCGAGGTGGAGGCTGAAGGCTACTGGCATGTGGAGGGTAAAGGATGATGGTAGGTGTCCTTAGATTGAGTGTCTGAGTGGGTGGGGGGCTCGGGGACCCACCAATGTTTGGATTGCGTCCCTGACACCCCATGCAGGGGCCAATAATTAATCTACTTCATCCTTTAAACAAAAATGTATTGCTCACTATGCCATATTTACTTTTAAAATCTTATCTCATGGACAATGTGCGACTTCTAATGTATAATTAATTTTTTAATAAAATAAGATATAAATTTTATTCTTGTATTTAATTTTTTAATAAAATAAATTATAAATTTTATTCTTAAAAGAAAACTTATTCTTCTTTCATATATCTATCAATCAATCATAAAACAAACTTGTCATCACATTCCCATTAAGTTACTTTATGCCATATTTACTTTTAAAATATTATCTCATAGACGATGTGCAACTTCCAATATATATTTAATTTTTTAATAAAATAAGATATACATTTTATTCTTATATTTAATTTTTCAATATAATAAACTAGCATACCCCCGAACCGGGGGAAAGGCGACGCCGAAAAGAATAATATAGTTTTTTTTGTAAGTTTTTTTTTATAAGTATATTATTTCATGAGTATCATTGTAATGGTATATTAATTATGAGTAGAAATAGCAATATCAAGAAGAGTAGGAAAGACCAGAAGCTCCACAGAGTGGCAGGAAACCCACTTGGAATGTCCATATGTTGGTGTTGGGAAGACAAACATAGTGCTTTATGTGTTCGTTGCTCATAATAGCTATACATACATTCCATTTCTATACTTTTTATGTACATTGATTCTCCCAAGGAAAATATATTTAAACCAAAAGAAAATCGTATCTTCTCACTTTAACCTATACTAATAAGTAAAGTTCACATAATAAACCACATAATAATACATACATAGAGACATCCTCTATCACAATCACTACATGTGACTAATAATAAAGAACACAGTATCTTCAAATACACATGTCAACATCCACATCATACCTAATCAAATCAAATTACCAATACCATAACTGATTCATGAGGACCTTGTTTAACCATTATAAGCACCACATTTAAGTTTCATGCTTGTAATTATATGAGAATGAGAACGGATGACCATGCGAGATTAGACCTTTCGACTTGAGTTTAAGAGGGCTCATTGAAATTAAGAATAATACTTTGGTAGAAAAAAAGTTTCACCATCAGCGACGATCAACGAGCACATGTAACAGTGGAATATTCAACAAATCCCACAAGCGGTGCCAACTCCAACTCCCCTATTTATGGCAGAGCAGAGCTTCAAAAAATCAAAGAATTGGTGCCAACTCCCCTATTTAGAGCAAAGCAAGAGCCCTTCTACGAATACGTCTTGAGATCAAATCGCCATGGCTCCATAAGCTATTATTCTTTTTGTTATTGTAATAACTACCATTATGGGTTTAGGGGAAACAATTGATGTCTTGAATGTCGTGCATAACGACATGCACATGGCAGAATTTATCAGAACTTCATGCAATATGACTCTGTATCCGCGGGTTTGTGTTTCGTCGCTCTCTTCCTACCGAGGGCCTCTGAAGCCCAAGAAAAGCAATCTTGTGAATGCAGTTGTGCATATGAGCCTCATTAATTCCCACAACATGTTTGTTTGGTCCACGAGCCTAAAAACCAAAATATCTAGGATGAGTAAAAGAAAAAAGGCAATGTTAAAGGATAGTATGGAGAATTTCAGAACCACCACATACCAGATTCACCAATCTCTAGTGGAGATGAAGCACCAACTGAAACAAAACACCTTCAACATTCAGATGAGCACTGCCCTTACACAACTACCCTTACCAATGAGGACTCTTGTATCAACGACTTCTAGGTGGCTAAATAAGAAACAATTATGTATAACTCCAAGAGAGAGCATAGTGATTTTTACATTATGGTGTTTATATTTTTCATTGAAAAATAAATTAAATATGGTTAGATTATAAAATCTCAACAATGGATATTTACCATTCCAACAATTGATATTTACAAAATTTTATATCAAAATCAGAAAAAAAAAATATCCAAAACGCGGATTAATCGTTTCTATATTTTATATTTGACATAGAAGTTTCATCTTAATCGTGATTTCCCGTGTTGAAGGCATCGCTCCGCATCATCTCTCAATACGAGGAGGTTTCCATCACTCACAATCTTGCTATAAGAAAGTTTCTTGTTTCCATTCCATTCCATCAATATTCCAATCTACTATTCAATCCACTGCTCTCAAAATTCATTCGGACTCTTCCCCCAATTTCAGTCTGCAAATTCATTTGTTTTCTTCCTCTGTATTTAAATTCATTCGTTTTCTTCCTCTATATTTAACTTCATTCATTTTCTTCCTCTGTATTTAATTCATCAAGGTGCGATGGAGGCACGAAGCATGGAAGTAACCCTCATCTCGGCCCGTGATCTGAAGAAAACATGCATGCTCTCCAAAACAAAGGCCTGCACAGTCGCATGGATCTCCACCGATCACAAAAATAGGCAAGAGACGTCCGTGGACAAGAACAACAACATCGATCCCACCTGGAACCACACTATTAAGTTTACTGAAGGAGTGGGTACATGAACTATGGATACTTTATACAGACTTGTACAACTAAATAAGGGCCAATTTGTATATGAAGAATTAAAATAAAATCAAACAATTATAGTTCACTTTTGCAAATCCCAAGTGCACTACAAATGCACCTATGCATCATGCACACAAGGAGTGGGTGTGTGCACTTTGACTATCTAAAAAAAACTTGTACGAGTAAAGTGCCAAGTTGTACATGGAGAAGAATTGAAATAAAATTTATTTTGGTTTAACTTGAATATCAAAATTGGACATAACTCTACCTACTTAAAACCATAATTCCACTACACTAAAACCCTCCTTATAGGAAAAGACCATTTTCTCAATATCCTAAAATTGCACAAGCTAAATTAAGAGAAAAATAGAGCTACACACTTTTTCATGACATACCTAACTATAGTATTTATCAAATTAAATGTATAGTAAATTATTTACAAAAAGTTATTGTAAAACCTTACCGAACAAACAAGTTTTCTTGGCTTTCCACCTTTGCATGTAAAGTTGTCCATCATTCTTCCAACTTTTGTATTTCCTTCCTTTGGAAACCATAATATTTCTGAATCTATTTTCTCTCCTCCTTTGCCTCCTAAATCTTGCAAGTTACAACCCTTAATTGCACAAAGGATGACAAAATGGAATTATTCTTTACAAAATTGACATAGGAAAAAACTATACAATGTTCTTTCCAAAATCCATAGCAGAATGTTATGTATTATTCACAACATTCTATTGTATTTTAACTACTTTAAGAAAATGTATTTTGATTTAACTGTGTTGTAAATCAATCTACTAAAAAGAGAATTCCACTCAAACAAATTAAATATCATAAATGGATAGTAAATTGTTGACTAAAAGTTATTTGTAAAACTTTACCGAGCAGACTTTTTCTAGGATTTCCACCCGAAAGTAAAGTTAACCAACATTACTCCAATGAATAACCAATGTCATCCATCCTTTCAGTGCATGAGCGTAATGGCCCCATTTTGCTTCCAACCGGGGAACAAAGAACCCTAGTTGATACCTTCCAACCACTGACTTTTAGGTTCGATTGTTTGGTTCTGTCAGTATCAGGTAATAAGTTTATCTATGTAGGTAGGTCTCTTGCTTAACTCTTCAAACATTTGTTCCTACCTTGGAATATTATAATATTTATGGTTTTGTTTTCTCCCCTTCTCTAAGTTGTAAATCTCATGACTTACACACACAATAAAGATAACAAAATGAACTACCCTACTTACATAGAAAAAAATATGCAACTTCTTTTCAAAATACATAACAAAATGTTGTGTAATATTGCAACATTTTAAAAAGTATAAATGCATTTAGAAACTTTCAAGTTCTCCCATACAATTTTGTTGCATTTCATAGTAACAAAAAAGATAAAATGTTAAGAACATATTTAAGTAAAAATATTAAGTTTTCCAAGAAACATTCATGGCATAAACTATTAAATAAGACTACACTTCAAGACATGATGTATAAGACATGTTGTTCAATTTTGGATTTTGATACTTTAGACTTATTATGGTTTTTTATCCTTTATACTTTTTTTCCTTTATGGTTCATGACGTGAATCTCCCTACGTCCACAATAATCCCCCCCGAAATCTGAAGAACGTAGAAAGGTCAAGAATTTCGAGAATATTGGCTCATAGAAATCAGCATGTCGCATAGACGAGACTCAAACCTAGACGGGGAGGAGAAAACTCCCCACCCCAACGAATTGAGATACAACCACTTGACTCTTTAGACTTATTATAGATAGTTGACACACATAAATTGTATTTATACAATTTCTTTTTAAATCCACAACACAAAGCCACACAACATTTATATGAATAAAAACATTTACCAAAATCTTTCAATTTCTTGCCTCCACACTTTGAATTTCTTGCCCCCACATTATGAGATAAATTTCCCATTAATTTATGTTGATTTTTAACTCGATATTCATTATCCCAATGGAGTTACTCAAAATAGTGAAAACACGTATTTATGCAGTTTTTTTTTAAAACCCATAACAAAATGTCATATAGCATTGTACAACACTTTTAACAATATTTCATAACATCTCCCAAGCAAATTAAATAGTGAAATGTATTGTTTCAAACTATGCATTTCTTCTACAGATAATCATGGTAGAAAATTTAAGGTAAGTCATTCATTTTTTTCTCTTAGCCATTCTCTGTTCCAGCTTAAACTTGGCAACGTTAAATAATCATTGACTCTAGTGTTTTCACTGTCAAAAGTGGAAGTTAACTTTTAGTTCATGGCACATTTCATCGTAATATTTTTGAAAATAATTGCTAATATGCAAATATTCAGTTTTTCTAGGCACATTCATGCCAAAATAAAACAAGACAAACTATAGAAGGTTGCATTCAAGAAACTAAGCTTTTAGGTGAGACACTAATTTTTGGCTCCGATTTGGGGATGTGCTTCTCTGTTTCGAAATCCCGATAGCGGCTACGTCGAATTTCTGTTGGCAAACATAGCCAAGCGTTCAATAACCTTGTAGTGTTATTCAAATAAAATCTTATCAAGTAAATGCATACCTTAATGTAAGTTGGACCTCTTAGTGCCTGATAGAGTAAACTGCCAGGTTATTTTAACTATTGTGATTATAATTAGTTGCATGAAAGTTCAACTATTATGATTATGCTTTATGATTCTCATGGTTTTCTAGGAATGCAGAGTCGGTGGGTGGTTCCCTAAGTTTTTTCAATGGGAGAACAATAATGGTTCACTTCATTGTTGCTTGTTTGACATCAAGTTGGCCCTGAACGCATGACCTACCGGAAGTTATCAGTCAGGAATAAGTAATCCGTCTAAAAGAGAAAATCCCTATCTTATTATTTGTAGTTGAAGAAGTCTGAAATGTGAGAAGAAAGTTATCTGAAGTCAATCATGTCATTTTTGAAACAAAGAAAACTTAAGTTGCATTGTTTTGTATTAAGAGACTTGATACATACCCATTTTAAAATTTAGCAAATAAATCTCGAGTCCTCATACATGCCCTTTTAAAAATTTGGAAAACAATTAATTTGTGGCAAACTGAAGGCGACTACTTCTCAGAGACCGCTAGCTTATGATATATGAATTGTAAAGTTAATAATTGAGTTAAATGTGAATAAATTACCTTCAGTGGGATTTGTATGTTGTGGTCCAACAAATAAGAGAGAGAAATAATAATACAGAATGAACCAAACAAGAACAACCAAGGATGGTGTTTTCTTGGTATCAGCTTCTCTGATTCAAACATAGATGTAATCAAGCTGTAGCATTTTCTCTTATTTCTCCTTGGTTGTGGTAAATACAAAACAGATGACGGTTTCCAATTTTGCAAAGAACTTTCCCATGACTGGTATAGTGCAACGCATTGAAGGGAGATGTTGTCCATGTTATTATGTTTATAACCAAGCAGTGATCAAAGAAATTGATTGGGACTGGTTTGGGATTGCGCGTGATGGTTGTGCACCCAAATCAAGCATCTTTATCACTTGCAAGCATGCTCGTCACCCTCAAGAATGTCAACTTTCCACTCCCACTCTACGCTATTACTCCCACCATCGTTCCCTTCCATATGTTGATCGACGGGCCTGTCCCTTCCTCCATCTGCCTCTGAAGATCACCATTTCCTGCAATCCCTTCCTCCAGATCCTCATCGATTGACAACAATAGTTGCTCGTCTCCAAAATCTTTGCAGCCCAAAACCCGATGATCAAATTGATGGTAAATACACTGAAAATAATGTATATATCTCAAAACAGGGTAACATGACAGCGAAGAGAACCGACCCGTAGAGGTAGTGTGTGATCTCATTCGTCGATAATGTACACGTTGGATACAACTACTGGAAAATTTGGGCTCCAATAAATGTATCAGCTGCATTAACATCCCCCTGAACGAATTCCTCAAGCCCGCCACCATCACCACGCAGTTCGTCAGCTACCAGGTTTGAAAACCGTCCGGAAAAGACAAGGGGCTTCTCAACCTCTCTGTGAAATTGGTCGAGAAGGTCGAGGTCAAGCAACGACAACAGTCGCAGGCAGTCACAGGGTCATATGGTGCGACCAAGGTGGAGCGCGTGAACGCATATCCAGCAGGGTCATATGGGGAAGCAAAGGAGGAGCATGTGACTGCTTACCCAACCTACCCACCAACCAGATTCTCCTCGCATCCACCACCGAATAACTAGTACCCTCCACCGCCGTATCCGCCCTAGGTGGGCTATCCCCTGGCCCCGCCTTACTACCATGGTTAGTCTCCACCTCCCTACCAGGGTTACCCTCCAAACCAGGGTTACCCACCCTACCAGGGTTATCCGCCCATTGTTCCTGCAGCGCAACAGCCTCCCAGGAAGATTAATAGACTCAGGATGGATTTGGGAGAAAGCTTAATTGGCAGAGCTCTCGGTGATCTGTTACTTGGAGATGTTATCAACGATGTGAGTTATGATAGAGGGTTTGATGATGGCGGTAAATTTGGCGGTGAATTTGGCGGCGACATGTCATGTATCCATAAGCTATGGACAGACGACGAAAATGTGAGAGAGAACTCCCCCTAAAAGAATGCCTGAATCTTGGTAATCTTCGGGTGTTATAAGAATACCTGAATCTTGGTAATCTTCGGGTGTTAAAGGATACCTGAATCTTGGTAATATTCGGGTGTTATAAGAATGTCATGCCTGCAAAAATATGTATACCCGTCTCTGCTTCAGGGAGAAATGGGATACCCGTCTCTGCTTTGTGACTTCTGGTAATGTACTTTTCACTGGTTTGAGATAGGTAAAGCCTATTACATGGTTTTGTTGTTTATCACTCACACTTGGGAGTGGAACAATTCTTCATGTACGAAGACAACAGCGAGGACAATTTGGAAGAAATAATAGAAAATATGGCCGACAGCAGCTATAACGTGAGGCGCCATCCATGGCCTTGGGCTAAGACACGGGAAGCCGGATTTGCACACTGTGCTTTGCAGGCCAGAGATAGTTGTCCTTGGGTTATGTTCACAGACATTGATGAATTTTTATTCTCTCCTCGATGGTTAAACCATTGGCCCAATTCTAACTTCCAATGCTCTTGGACTCTTGCTTATGAATTCCACGTCTTCCTCATCGGACAATCCAATAATAGGTTAAGTGTCTATAAATTGTAGGATCTTCAGCCTCTGCTATCTGAAAAACCATCCTTCACAAGGGGTGACTCAAGCTATAATTTGAGCAGCGCCACAAGTCCGTAGTCCTCCTGGACGCGCAATACACCACTTTTAGCAGAAGAAATTGGCTCCCAATTAATTGGCTCTCCGCCTACAGCAAAAGAAATTGGCTACCAATTGTTTAACTAATTTTATCAAATTAAAAAAATTATGAAAGTTGAGTGATACGTTGTACAAAATTCAATTATTATTGTTATTTTCTTAAATATCCAATTTGTTCGAAAATTCTTTAAACAAGGAAGGGTAGAGAGATCGGCATTCATATATTCGGAGATAAAGGGGAAAATAATGAGACTCGTTTCAAAGGAGATTCCATTAAAGTTTGAGTGCAATAGACTGTTTCTTTCATCGTTTCAAAGGAGATTCCATTAAAGTTTGAGTGCAATAGACTGTTTCTTTCATCATGCTTATGCAATTAATTCAGTCTAACATTTTGTACTATTGTGTGTATTTATTTTTTCATCATGCTTATGCTATGAGTTAAATTGCAATTGGATATCTCTGCATCATATATTTGATGTTATGAGTTAAATTGCAACCATATATCTCTGCACCAATTAATTCAGTTTAACATTTTGTATTATTGTGTGTATTCATTTTTTCATCATGCTTATGCTATGAATTAAATTGCAATCGGATATATTCATATTTTCATGATGCTTATGTTATGAGTTAAATTGCAATCAGATATCTCTGCACCATTTTTACATATATTTTATGTTATGAGTTAAATTGCAACCATATATCTCTGCACCATTTTTAATAAGATTTGGTAGTTTATTACATCATGTTATAATTTTCATATTAAAACATAAATCTACGAATAACTTCCTAATTTTTTTGTTTTAATCACATAAAACAAGTAATTAGTTTATTACATCGAAGAAGATTTGGTAGTTTATTACATCATGTTATAATTTTCATATTAAAACATAAATCTACGAATAACTTCCTAATTTTTTTGTTTTAATCACATAAAACAAGTAATTAGTTTATTACATCGATGTAGTTAGTTTATTACATAGATGTCATGTTCTTCAAGAGAGAAAAATACCACATTTATCTAGTATTTATAAATTGCAACATTTATATTTCTAAATTGCAACAGTATATCTCTGCACCATTTATATTTCTAAATTGCAATCGTATATCTCTGTACCATTTTTAAAGGGACCTTCGTACATATATCCTATGTTATGAGTTAAATTGCAACCATATATCTCTACACCATTATAAATGCTACTTAGTAGTTTATTACATCATGTTATAATTTTCATATTAGTATTTTATTACATCATTTTAAATGCTACTTAGTAGTTTATTACATGATGTTATAATTTTCATATTAGTAGTTTATTACATCATGTTATAATTTTCATATTAAAACATAAATCTAGGACTGACTTCCTAGTTTTTTTATTTTAATCACATAAAACATAAAGTAGTTAATTTATTACATCAATGCCATGTTCTTCTATATAGAGAAATACCACATTTATCCCTCACCCTCAAGAGTGGAAAAGTATTCATCTACACTAATAACAATATTTAACAATTTGCAAAATATAACAAAATCCGGGGAAAAGTATTCATCTACACTAATAACAATATTTAA
Source organism: Picea abies (assembly GCA_900067695.1). Classification (NCBI taxonomy): domain Eukaryota; kingdom Viridiplantae; phylum Streptophyta; class Pinopsida; order Pinales; family Pinaceae; genus Picea; species Picea abies. The sequence continues at coordinate 10,794 of CBVK0102802205.1, forward strand.
CAATTTGCAAAATATAATAAAATCTCAGGCCCATGTGAGGCACCATAAGACATAGGAAATCAAATTTATGAAATGTGGAGGCCATAAATACTTTTCAATGGATTATGTTATAACACATTGATGAATTTGTATTCTCATTTCGACAATTAGGATTATGTTAAAACACATTGATGAATTTATATTCTTTCTTCGACAATTAAACAATTTCAGCAATTTAGAGGAAACGTATTCATCTACACTAATAACAATATTTAACAATTTGCAAAATATAATAAAATCTATGGCCCGTGTGAGGCACCACTAAGACATAGGAAACCAAATTTATGAAATGTGCCGGCCATAAATACTTTTCAATGGATTAAGTTATAGCACATTGATGAATTTGTATTCTCTTTTCTACAATTAGGATTATGTTAAAACACATTGATGAATTTGTATACTCTCTTCGACAATTTAACAATTTCAGCAGTTTTAGAGTAAAAGTGTTCATCTACACTAATAACAATATTTAACAGTTTGCAAAATATAATAAAATCCGTGGCCCGTGTGAGGCACCACTAAGACATAGGAAACCAAATTTATGAAATGTGTAGGCCATAAATACTTTTCAATGGATTATGTTATAACACATTGATGAATTTGTATTCTCTCTTCGACAATTAAACAATTTCAGCAATTTTAGATGATTAAAACGGTGTCACCAATTTTACTTTAAATGCTTTTGGATTTTTTGCCTGCACGATCCTAGACGTGCACGATAGGAGTGAGTTGGGGTCAAAATTAGGAGAAGAGTCTTGGTTTATGTAGTGGATTAGAAAGAATTGAAGCCTTTGTCAAAGGATAGGGTTCTAGGTCTCGAGAATGAGGGGGGATAACAATTTTTTTCAACTGAATGATACTAGGTTGAGTTATTTCAGTAGCAAGTTCATATAGGGTAAAGAAGGGATTGGTTTCACTGATGTTGTGGAAATTTAACTAATTTGTAATATTTGTAATATAGTATAGTTAGTTAGTGGATTAGTATAGCATAAAAATTTTAATTTGTAATATTTTAATCAATGTAAAGCATAAATTACAATGGATGTTTTTCCTATAAACTACATATTATTATTGTGTAATTCTTTTTAAGACAAGATTGATCTTAGCAAAAAGATAAGAGTACACATCCATGTATGTTACACATGGGATATTAAAGTAGAGAGAATATTAAGCCCATTATAAACATGTGAATACACAACAACCTCTACATTGATTTATGTACTCGTGCATTGTTTCAAACTATTTTGGCACCCATCCACAAGTTGGTTTTAGATTATTCCTTTTCATAGGTCTCTTAGGTCCACACTCAAAATATCTTGTTGGTGGTTTTTTATTAGCCTTGCTAATGTAGTTCCACAAATGCTTTGTTGGCCATTTTTTTTGGCTTGTTGGATTTACCAATAACTTCTTTTCTACAACAATTATTTGTTGGGGTATTTCCTTTTGGTTTCATGGGACTTATCAATACCTAAAATGACATGTCAATATTTTCAGATTTGTCATGCATAAATGTCAACACAATTCATAATCCTACCTTGAAAGAGAAATGAAGAAATGGTGGTTGAAATAAAAATATTGTGAACATAATGTGTTCCCATGAATTACTAGGCCATTAGCCTTGCAAAATTTGGCACCTTAGTTAGCTTTCATAAGTGTGATAGGGACACTTTTTATATACAAAGTGCATTTTTTTTCGGGAGAAAATTCCCTTTTTCATTGTTGTCGGAAATTTTGGATCATAATGAGCCTTTCTCATGGAATGTTTGTGGGATTAGGAAGATTGATGTCTTAATAATGATATCCAAGTTAAGGGTGCTTAATTAGGTGAGGAATTTGTTGGCTCTTTGGCCTCCTAATCGTTGGATGGTTTCCAAGTGGCGAACTGGTGGGCGTCAGATCTTTGGCCACCTCATCGTTGGATGGATTCCAAGTGGAGAACTCATGGGCATCGGATCTCTTGCAGTTTGATTGTGGGATGGTTGCCAAGTGGCCAAGTTATGGGCGTCGGATCTCTGAGAGCCTGACCGTGGGATGGCTGCCAAGTGGCGAAGTCTTAGGTGTCAAATCTTTGGTCGTCAATCGAAAGGTCAAGATCTACGGTCAAGATAGTGACACATGTTGAATATCGCATGGATTATATCTATATGGACAAGAAAGTGCCAGGTGTCCACAATCGAACAACCCAGATCTATGACTTGCACAGGAACATGTGTCTATAATCGGACGACCGGGGTGGTAGACTGTATGATGAAAATGGTACGTAATGTGGTTCTACGTGGCATAGATCGAACGGCTACAAGGTCATGGATCGTATGGCCTAACAAGTGAAATGTGGCATGAAATTCGACGATTTAGAAAGAATCACGTGGAGTGAGCGGACAGTTGTCATGGAGTGAGTAGGAGGTTTCGGCTGCCTATGAATTTTGAGTAAATTTCCTTCCATTCAATATCTATATGCCACTAAAACGATTGTGGCTCCTGTAATATATATAGATTGAGGAGGGAAAAAATGGCATTATTGTTTGTATATGTGCGAACGGTCGTATGAATTTGATGCAAAAAAGGAACAATAGGTGGCTATATCAGTCTCTCATTGACTCGAGCTAGACCTTCTAGTTTGAGTTGATACCCAGGGAAAATATTTATTCAAAATATTCATAATGTTTTTTATTTAAAGTCGTCAGATTCCCAACAGACTGTGCCCTAACTAGCGAGCAGAATAGTAGATCGAAATATGGTCTTATTGTTTCCTTCACAGTAATCATTAATTGGTCAAACACTAAAAGCATATATCATGTTTTGGGCAAACTTCGCTGTGATAGTGCTCACCGTGAACCTTGAAGCAGTGATCCCCAAGTCTATCTTGTCGAACTCTAGCGAATTGTTTATCAAATGATGTTAAATGGCATACTATTCATCGGATTGGGGAGCAATCTTCCACTGGACGACAATCTATCCTCGACGTCTCTGCGTCTGTGGATACCTTAATTCTAGTTGATGGAAGAACTATTATTTTCCAATGTGGATACCTTCATTCTAGTTGATGGAAGTACAATTATTTTCCAATGTGAATAAACATGTAATTTAAAAAAATATGTTTAAACATATTAACAATATAGTTTATATTTATTAAAAATATATTTATAACACAACAGGGAAGTGGGTGACTATTAGTATTAGCAACCACTGTTGTCAAATTCTACATACATGTGGGTGGTAATTTTTAAAATTCTATTTGTAAATATTAACACCGTAGCTTATGTCTACTATTTCCCAGTGAAGTTACAAAGGAAATATATTGTCTACAATTTATTTCATAAAGCAAATATTTTGTCATTATTTTTTAATAATTTAATTTATTATTATTATTATTATTATTTTTATTTATTTTTGTTTAAATTATATTTTTTTTTATTTGTATTTTCGTTGAAGTAAAAAAGAATTAAAAGAATTAAAAAATCAAAGCTACCTTAATTGTAACAAATGTGAGTTTATATTTACAATAAAGTCCTTAAATTTAATAATTTAATCAAGTCTTTAAGTTTAATAATTTAGTTGTTTTGATTTATGATTTAGTATATTTTGATTTAGGAGTTTATATTTACAATAAAGTCCTTAAATTTAATAATTTAATTAAGTCCTTAATTTTAATAATTTAGTTGTTTTGATTTAGGATTTAGTATATTCTCATTGTAAATATCACTAGAAACATATTTAATATTGTTGTATTGAGTGTATCTTAGAAAAAATGAATCTTGTTTGTGATAATTTTAAAGTTGCATATAATTTTCATTTTCACATTAAATATAATTTTAATATCGTCATATAAAGGTCATCAAATGAACTTCCTTTTCAATGCTTTTTTTATTAAAGAATTTTTAGAAGGGTCCATTTTTAATGTTTGGTATGCATGAGTTAGTTCTCTCTCGGTTTGGTTAAGAGTTAGTTCTTACTTCTTACTTTTGAAGCTTGCAATCTTATTAGAGTATAAAGGAATAGAAAGGATGATTCGATTTGAAATTGATGGTGTTTTTTTAGACTAACATATATATATTTTTTATTTTGATATTTTCATGGTTACATAGAAATTTAGATACTTCATTTTCAATTTTCAATTTAAAATTTTGTCAAAAAAAAGATTATGCAATCTTTAAAAAAAAATGATTATACAATCAATTTAAAAGTCTTTTTCCAACTTATTTTAGCAAAAGATGGGTTAGACACAGGGTGTGTAAACTTTTCTTAATGAAAATGTTGATGTTAATCATCCCATGAAGTCGACAAGGTTTATTAAGCACATTACAAATCAAACTAATTATTATTCAAAATATCATTTGTATTTGAACATAGTAAAACTAAAGCATCAAGGCCCACAAAAGTAATTAAATTATGAAACTCAATATTGTTTTGAATATAGTAAAATGAAAGTATCAAGATTCTTCATAGTTTAGAGTAAATTGAATTATGATCCTTAGTGAACTTATGTTTTATATTACTAAAAGACATACTAAAATGAAAGCATCAAGATTTTTAAGAGTAATTAAATTATGAAACTATGTAAATTTCTTTTTTACAAACTAATTATTATTCATAATATCATATATATTTTAACATTGTAAAACTAAAGTATCAAGGTCCACAAAAGTAATTAAATTATGAAACTTAGTATTGTTTGGAGTATAGTAAAATGAAAGTATCAAGATCCTTTATAGTTTAGAGTAATTCGAATTATGATCGTCAAATTATGTTTTATATTACCTAATAGAATGAAAACATCAAGATTTTTAAGAGTAATTAAATTATGACACTGTAAATTTCTTTTTAACAAACCAATTATTATTCAAAATATCATTTATATTTGAACATGGTAAAACTAAAGTATTAGGGCGCACAAAAGTAAGTAAATTACGAAACTCGATATTGTTTCGAATATAGTAAAATGAAAGTATCAAGATCCTTCATAGTTTAGAGAAATTTGAATTATGATCCTCAACAAAATTATGTTTTATATTACTAAAGACAATGCAATGAAAACATCAAGATTTTAAAGAGTAATAAAATTACGAAACTATGTAAATTTCCTTTTTACATTATTAAAGATAAAACATGTTAGATGGAAGTGGTGGTGGTCATCTTTGACTTTTTTTTATCATAAATTTTATAATTACAACTTATTCCAATTTGTTTTTGAGTTTCGTCTAACCACCAATGTTATTGTAGTGCCGAAGGTAGTATATAGCAATGAGTTAGCATTGACTTTCATATTAGTTTTGTGTTGATTTGAAAAATTTATATCAATTTTAATGTTCAACATCACAAGTACAAAAAATAAAAAAGTAATATAACAAAAATAGTATTTTTTTAACTTCTCATTGGTCAATAATTTGATAGTGTTATTGTAGCCTTCACATATTTCGAGATCTTGAATTAATGGGAAGGACAACAACATGGTCGGGAAACCGCGACCATCTTGCCAACCTTGACTTGTCTTTCGACCATTTTTCTATTGAACGACCTGTTTATCTTAACAGATGTCGAAAACCACTAACTCGTTTAATGGCGAGTACACGGTCGAGGGCTATTTATAGTGAGTTGTGGAAACAACAGATAAACGGGCTATTTGCAGTGGAGTTGTGGAAACAATAGATAAATGAACTCTGGTGTGGGTATTTTCCTTTCTTTTAAGAGAAGAAAAAACAAAATGATAATGGAGATTCCGTGTCACTTAAGATTTGTAAGGCGTGAAATCAAATTTTGTGCATATTATTTATTATACTTTCTAGAAGCCTTCCCTAAACTATGAAATGCATGTAATTAAAACAAGTATATTATTTATTACAGTTTCTAGAAACCATCGGGAATGTTATCTTTTATATTTTAAGTTTATTTTATTTATGCTATTTTTAATAATTGTAATTTTAAATTTAAAAAATTAATATATAAATGGACTTAATATCTTAAAATATTTGTATTATAATTAAATTGTGCAATATTTTTTTGATATATACTATTTCATTATTTTAAGTTAACACGAGAGTTTTCGGAGGCAGTGCAACATGTCGTGACATGCTGCACTTGTTATAAAGGTAGTAAGTATTAGTGATCCTAATCTTATAAAGATCATAAACATTAATGATTATAATCTTAATGACATTCATTTTGTTTTTAAAATTCATATAATGTTTCCAAAATATTTTCTTATGGATTATATTAAAATTGATAAAATATTTGTAATATTTCAACCTTTTTCAAGTAATGATTTTCATTTTCATTTTTTATATTATTTTTAAACTTACATGTTAATGTTATAAAGTTCATAAACATTAATGATTCTAATTTGAATCAGGTGCGTTTTGTTTTTTTAATTTATATAATGTTTTCCAAAATAATTTTTTGGTGACCATATTTTATTTTTATTACTTTGTAAACTAGAAAGTTCTTCTATTAATATCATACTAAAAATTGTACAATCATGTTTGTCCATGGCATATCACCATGGAACAACAATTAAAAAAAATCATTGTTTAGTATTAAAAAAAACCTATAATCTTCAGAGGTTGAACATGCTTAACCAATGCATAATATATATTAAGAAATGACCAAAAATCATAATGAATGAGCAACATCCTATAATTGAGCATAAAACAAGACATTGGTTTTAGTCTAGCAGCCTGTGAAGTGAGGTGCTTGTGGCACCTCTTACTTAGCTTGTTCTGCTGGCAAAGGGTCTTCTTCGTAAGGATTGGATTGGAGGGGATACCCTTTGATCCTAGAGTTCCTTAAATAGACGTTGCTATGTTATCATTGTCACAACCTTTCGGGTCATAAACTATGATATTGATGTTGAAAACTACTTTGAAAATTACTTCAAATTTTCTATCCATCAAATCCAACTTGTGGAGAATGATCTATTGCTAGAGGCCTTTTGCCTCCACAACTTAGGAAATGAAATATTTATTGAGCCAAAAAACTCTAAAAAAATTGTCTTTGATTTTGGAAAATCTTGAATTAGAGATCTAACCCTTGTATTCTTTCTCAATTTGTTCTTTGGTTATTCTTTTCATCTTTTGCTTCACATAATTTCCACATGTGCCATCTCCTCCTTGATCTCAAGAGATATTCTATAATGGAAATATTTCATTGTGTTCATGGCCTCCTTTTCAACACCAGCTATATACAAGGGAGTCTCTAGCATATAAGACTTCTAGATGTTGGTTTCCACCTTTTGAGGGACCTCTTTTACTACATTGTGGGGTACAATGTGTTTTCCCTAGCCATACTACAAACTAGTAGAGGATGCAGGTATTAGGGTACGTGTGAGGACAATGGATGAGCGGGTCACTGCCAGGGGTGATGAAAATAGGAGGCCAAAATGAATTATTCTACGGAGGTGAGCCAAGGATGAAATTTGAAGTTGAACCAGTGGAACGAGGCTTAACAACAAAATTCACTTTTCATCAGGGGAACCCAAATTGATTTAACAAAATGCCCAATATGTAGGAGGAGAACTAGAGAAATAGATTAGGAAACAACAGACCCAATAAATAGAGGAAGTGTAATGAAATATTGTACCAACAAAAATAGAGATGCGACATCAAAACTGTCTCTTAGTGAGGTCTTCCTCCATTGATGAATGTTTGAACTACACGAGTATCATCGAGATCTGGACCTTCCCAAACATTCAGGGATTGAAATAACCAAGTGCATATTGCTTCCATGATGACACATAACTTGAGTCTTGTCACTAGTTCAGTTGTCGACTTGCAGGATGGGCAAGGTTGTTGGGTATGAATTCCCTCATCTTGCACCTCCCTTTCTTTATGCATGATGTCATGTCCCATTGATTGCAATTCAAAGTTCACATGGTCCATGTAAATGGTGATGGCATCAACATATGACACCCATCTAGGTGTTGTATTGACCATATTAAAATTGATAAAACATTTGTAATATTTCAGCTTCTTATTATGAATGATTTCATTATCAATTTTTATATTAATTTTAAATTTCTTATATATAAAACATTTCATATTATCTAATTTCTTTTTTATTACATAACTTATTAAATATGCCAAAAATTTCATAATAATTATATTAATCTATTTTAACTAACTTGATTTATTCAAACTTTGAAAATAATTTATCTATTTTGTCTTAGATAGATTTTTTTTTATATTTTGTATACATTATTTATAAAAATATTAAACATGAAATAAACTTAAACATTAATAATTAATTAATGATATTTATTATTATTATTATCATTTTCGGGAAAAAATTGCCACACCAAAGGCCTTAGGGGGTTGGGGACTGAAAAACATCTTCCACTTCTCCAAAGCGCTGGCAGCAAAAGGGGGGTGGCATCTTCTAAATACCACTAGTATTTGGTCTAAAGTTATCCAACAGAAGTACATTGCACCGGTTTCAATTGAGATCTGGATAAGGTGCCAACCAAAAACTACGAAAGGAGCATCGGTGATCTGGAAAGCTATCATAAAAGCCTTTCCACTTAGAGAAAATGGTTTAGCCTAGAATATTTGAAATGGAAACAGAGTCAAGATAGGCTTGGACCGCTGGTTAGGCAGTGATGGGAACCATTTACTTACCGAACATTTAATCCAGTCTTTACACTCCAGGGACTTTTACTTCCTAAGTTCCCTGGCAGACACTAATCATGCCACTCTTTGGGCTCAGGGATGGAAGGACCCTTTCAGTTTGGGACTCAATGAAGAAATTTCACGAGAACTGGAACACTTCATCCAAGGTCTAAAGGCTGCACAAATTCGTCTATCAAACAATGAGGATGAACTTATTTGGGATTTTGCACCATCTGGATCTTATACACCCAAGCTGGGTTACTTAAAATGCTAGATGGATATACATGAGACTGTTTGGTGGTGGAACAAACTGTGGAAAGTCAAAAGCCCGGCAAAAACAAGGCCTTTTATGTGGAATGTTCTCCGGAACAAGGTCCTGACATGGGAAAACCTTCAGAAGCGGAATTTCGTTGGACCTGTATGGTGTTCTCTCTGCAAAACAGAAGAAGAAACCTCTACCCATCTTTTTCTAAACTGCATTTACATCCTCAAAGTATGGTTGGAGATATCAAAGTTGCTTAATGTACAGTCCTTGTGGGAGGGAAGGAACTTGGAAGATTCCTGGCTTCTGTGGTGGAATAACATGTCTTACAAACATCTAAAAGCACTCCCACTCTTGGTCATTTGGGGAGTTTGGCTGGCACGTAACTCCATCATATTTAAAGGTGTAACTCTTCCACCAGAGATCTCGGTAGCAAACAGTGTTGCCCACATGCCCCCCTCCTCTTCGTCTCTTCCATGCACATCCTCCGGACGAACACAAGAGTTAGTATTCGACAGGACTTCCCCCTGGGGATTTTTTGATGGAGCCTCACAACAACAAACACACTGTGGAGGGGGAGGACTTCTCCACCTTTCATCCACACACTTTTTTGTCCTGACTTCAGGACTTGGAACATGAACCAACAATTTTTCAGAACTTATGAGTTACAAACTACTCATTGGTTTTGCCTTAGAAAAAGGTTTCAGAAGACTTAAAGTCTATGGGGATTCATTAAATGTTATAAATTGGATAAAAGGCACACATAGATGTTTAAACAAAAGACTTGCTAGATTGGTGGAAGATATGAAACGTTTGCAGACAAATTTTGACTTCATTGATTGCCAACATGTCTACAGGGAAAAGAATAAAGAAGCGGACAAAAGGTCGAAAGAAGGGATCGGCTTGGGTGTGGGCCAATGGAAAATAGTTGAGCACCATAATGAACAGACTAAAGAATATTGGCACAACCCAATTTTGGAACAAACCTTCAGTTTTTGAACAACACTTTGAGCAACACATTGAAGAGCAGGAGCTTCTTCGAAAAGCGAAAATAATCATATATATTTCAAGCATATATTATACAATACAGAAGAATATACAACAACACCATCTACAGAAGCAGTTATGAACCACAGAAAATAACATACATCTATAAAACTACAATGTAACATAATACACCACTTTTTAGGTGTATATACATAATGTAATTTTGTTCCTAAAAGTAATAAAATTACCTTTTTTTTCCAAGGAGAAAAATAAGTTATTATTATTATTTTTAAATTCATATAATGTAGTATAAAGTATGTTAAAATTGATATGTAATATTTTAATTTTAAATTTATATAATGTTTTCAAAATAATTTTTTATACATCACATTAAAATTGATAAAATATTTGTAATATTTTAATTTTTAATTCATATAATCTTTTCAAAATAATTTTCTATATTGATAACATATTTATACTAGCAACAACCACTTTATAAAAGTGGTTGATATACGCAGGTTAGCGCCATTAATTTAAAAAGGTGAAAAATGACACGGATAGACGTATGTCAACCACTTTTATAAAGTGGTTGTTGCTAGTTGATGACCGATATGCCCAAGGAACAACCATTAATATATAATTACATAATTAATTACATAATTATTTTTTACATTATTAATGTTTACATTATATATTTAAGTATTAATGTATTCATTAATTAATACCTTAATGTAATGTATAAATTAAAATATCAATACCTTAATGTATAAATTAAAATATCAATACCTTAATGTATAATGTGATGTATTAATGATACAATAATTTAATTAATAAATATCTTATTAATGTATTGTATTAATTAATTAATTAATACATTGTTAAATAATAAATACATTAATAAAGTCTTAACAACAAGTTAATAAAATAAAAATACATTAAAAGTACAATAATATATTAAAATAATAAAGTATTAACAAAAAAAATGATAAAGTACAAATACATTTATAATACATTAAAGTATTATATTAAGATATTAATATAATAAAACATTATTAATCTATTATTAATAGAATATTAAAACATTATTAATCTATTATTAATAGAGTATTAAAACATTAGTAAAGTAATAATATATTAATATATTGATGGGATAATACATTAATGTATTAAAATGTTAATGTATTAATTAAATAATACATTAATATAGAAAAGTTAATATATAAAATAATAAATAAACTTATTAAATGTATTAAAAATTTAATCTAATTTATAAATTAAAGTATTAAAACATTAATGTATAACTTATTGTATG
>CBVK0102802206.1:0-11622 GCA_900067695.1 Picea abies
ACCTGTACATCCAACAATACCCTCTCCACAATTATTCAGACTTCATGGTCAGCTTGAAAACATGGCTATACCTCCACAGCTGCCTCCTCCAGTAGACTTCTTCCAATTTGGTGATCAGCTTGAAAACATTGCTGTACCTCCACCACTACCTCCCACAGTAGACTTCTTCCGATTTGGTGATCAGTTTGTAAACATGGCTGTAGCGCCACAGTTACCTCCACCGCATTTCTCCACACCATTACCTTCTCCAGAATTATTCAGACTCCATGATCAGCTGGAAAACATGGCTATACCTCCACCGCTACCTGCCCCAGTAGACCTCTTCCGATTTGGTGATCAGAATGCAAACATAGCTGTACAGCCACAGTTATCTCCACCGCATTTCTACAGAATTGGTAATGTTGATCAGCTTGCAAACATGGCTTTACAGCAAGAGTTGCCTCCACCGCATTTCTCCAGAATTGGAAATGGTGATCAGCTTTCAAACATGGCTGTACAGACACAGTTGCCTCCACCACATTTCTCCAGAATTGGTAATGCTGATCAGCTTGCAAACATGGCTGTACAGCCACAGTCACCTCCACCACATTTCTTCAGAATTGGTAATGGTGATCAGCTTAGGAACGTGGCTATACCTCCCCCGTTACTTCCACCGCATTCTTTCAGATTTGGTAACGGTGATCCGCTTGTAAACATGGTTGTGCCTCCGTTACCTCCAGCACATCTCATCGGATTTGCTGATAACATGAATTTACATGCTCAACATGATCATGGCCGTCATTTACAAGCTCCAAGATTACAGCGGCGAAGAACAACTAACAGAAATAAATAAGCAAGTGGTATTCCTGGAGCAATTAGATTAACTAACTCTACACTATAATTAGATCATCTAACTATTATAGACTCTATATAATTAGTGCTAGAATTGTTTTTCCACTTGTATATTTAATCCAACGGTCAAACTGATTATACCTTTAGAATAAGTTGGATTGTTGTTTCTGTCGAATGTAATTTTGAAAAAATATTGTTGGCCCATATCCGTTTTGGCTCTGTATTTCCGTATTCTTTCGAAAAAGATTATATATTTAACTTCTTATGTTACAAGAGTGTAATTTTTTTGGTCATTACTCTCATATTTTCAAATAGAATGGATAATCTTAATTTTTAATAACCATATTTACTGATGATAATCTGTATTTGATGTTTTTTCAATCAAGAAGTGGGTCAACTGTAAAAAACAACATTACTTCCTAATGAGGATAGTATCTACATTGCAAAAACAACATTATTTCTCAATGAGGATGGTATCTACTTTGCAGGAGGTGGTGAAGGAGAATCATAGATTTTTGAAAGAATGGAAATCATCTAATAGTGTAAAAGGGTTAAGGAAAAGATGCTGATATTTTTGGTTTTCAGTTTACTGAACTAAATTTTTAACTGATATACACTTCAGAGATCATTGCTCAAATCTACAGTGTTTTTTTTTATGTAATATGTATTAACAGTTTATAAAGTGTATGATGCTTAAGGATATGATAGAATGGTTCTTTTTGGACTTATTTATTGTAACAAAATCTGTTATATTTTATTAATATAAGTTTTTTTTATTGAAAAAAAGGTTTCTTTATTTAATATTTATCATTTGATATTTATAATAAATATTTTGGGATAATTTTAATTTTGAAATTAAAATTAAATAATTTGTTTTAAAATGAATTATTTTAACAACTAGATGGCTTTGTAAATGAATCAATTAATTTCATTATGAAATAAAATAAGATATAATATTTAATGATCATAATATGTATTTGATATTTATGAGAAATATTTTGTATTTGAGTTTTATGATAAATATTTTGGCATAATTTTATTTTGAAATTGAAATTGAATAATTTGTTTTAAAATGAATTATTTTAAAATTAGATGACTTTGTAAATGAAAAAACATTATTAATTTCATTATAAAATAGAGTAAGATATAGAAGAGGAAATATGCCTCACACAACAAAAAATATGGATTTTAAATGTATTTTTTATAATATTCAATGGTGGAGACAATGTTTAATGATTTTCAACATATCTTGGAAAGCAAGATTTATTTAGGATAATTTTTGTGGATAAGATGGATATATTGTTTTTTGGGGATATGGTGTTAAATTGTGCTGATATTTAAATATTCGACTTAACTGATATCCATGGGAGCTACAAAGGTGTTATAAGATCCAAATGATAAATTTTGTATTTTATTGTTGATGAGTGGAAAAGAGAATGATGGGAGCCACAATGGGTCCCACCTATTTAAGCTATTATTAATTAGACCATTATTATATATTATTATTAATTATTTCTTCTCAAACTACTTAGTCAAGCTAGTTTGACTTAACTAAAGAAAGTAGTTGAACTACCTCAACTTATTGAGAAAGAATAAAGGTTCACTGAGAGGAAGAGACAAGGGGACAAAAGAAAAGGAGAACTATAGCAATAAGGTTTTCTTTCTAGTTAGTGAGATAACTTCAGTTTTCATTCATTTCTGAGCTTACTTGAAAGTCGAATCATGTTGTTGAAAGTAGGGTCTTACTGAAGGGAGTAGGATTCAAAATTGAATCATACCATTCAAAAACTTGTTTTTAAGGTGTTTGATTTATCTTTTATAGTCTATGTATTCTTGTTGGTTTATGAATTAATTTTCATGGCTGATAAAGAATATCTTGCAGAGTGAAGTGGCAACATTTTGTGGCAAGCTGGTCCAGATCACTAGTTTCAGTGTTATTTCACTATCAGAGTCATTTTGTATGGTTCCCATTGGAGAATTCTAAATTTGACTTTGGTCCATATCGTCACAGGGGTTTGTAAAAGAGAAATGTAGTTTTGTATCTCAGAATGAAATAAAAGCAGATCATTGTTCTGTCTCATACATGTGTTTTCATGACTTGGTTTTTCCTTTAAATTTTGTCTCTGTGTTTACTTTATTGTAAAATTTGTATACAATCATATATATTTGTTTAAATTTTATTTTTATTGGAACATATACAAATCATAAAATTATCCTTGATCTTTTGTAATTAATACTCGTCGATTGAGTGAATGTTTTGAGGCTATAAACCCCAGGTGACATTCCCAACTATATTTTCTTAGCCTGGAAATATATGAAAACGATTGAGTGTGTAACAACCCCTCTCGTTAGAGTCCCCGAGGTGTAGGACAATCGGTGATGGAGTGTGTTGTTAAGACACTCCGTGATGTTAAAGTCACCGGTTCGAAACCTGCGGGGACAAAAAATAAGGGTTGGTGTGGCTCAGGTCGGGTGCGATCCCCGAGTGATTTTGACGGCTTAGATGCCCCTGAGTCGCGGTTTCTCAAGCCACAGGTTAATCGCAGGTCCTGCACAAATTAACAAACAAAAAAAAAACAACCCCTCTCATTATGACAACAAGAGATGCAAATCAAGTGCGATTTTTTTTTTGGGCAGGAAGGAAACGACGATGAAAATTAGAAAACACAACTTGACGATGAACCCAACGCATGCCAATGAGTCAATAGAAAACACTACCCAACATACTATCACATCATGAAACTCGGATAAACATGCGATAATAAATCGACAAATAAAATGACTAAGCTATGGGACAACATCAAGATCATCCAGACACAACCAACATCAAATGATACAGGTCACTTGAACCTTCAAGACGACAAAGGAACAAACACAACAAGACTTGCACCACAAGAACGAACACAAATTACAACGAACATAACACCCACATCGGGAAGCACATGACTTTGGCTAGGTTATTAAGGAGTCATAAACCTCAATGTTTGGTTATAATAATTTAATGTTTGAAATTTATTAAAAATCAACTAATTCATCACCTAAACTCCTCAACTTGGTACGAGGTTATGAAAAATTGTGAAACAAGTTTATTCCAATCTATGCATTGTGCACAAGATTACACCACTACATCAGCAATGATATGAACATGATGCAATTTACACTATTTATTAAACAAGGCACCTCCATGTACGTGAAACAAATCTTTATATAAGTAAAGGTATTTCATTGATATATAATATTAATACTATTTAATTATTACATATCATTTAAAAATAAGTTTATCAACCCTTATCAATTCATCTAATATTATTATCATTTAATATTAATATCATAAGAATAATTCAGGTAAACCAAAACTTTCCAATATATTTATTATGGTTGAAACCCAATCCCCAATTCCATCGATTTGGTAAATCTTAACACTAACTAAATATGATTATATAAATTAACAACATAACTCAATGAGGTGAAATGAATAAATAAATTGATATATCGTAAGGCCTTTTAAATTAAAATAAGTTTCTTTTGCAAATTAATTAACTCAAAAAATTCTTGTACGCAACTTGACCTTGATAGCATTAAATATACATAGCCTGGATTGGTTGGATCTCTTAATCATTCCACTACCTCTCACAGCACTAAATTTTCATTTAATAATTTATTTTCCTTACTTTTCAAGTGAGGTGAAAGGGGTAGGTCGATTAAAATCTAAATTCAATAGGTATATAACTAGCACAGTCACATAATTGTGACTGATGAACACCGAAAGGAAAAGGCATATGAAACGTTTCTTGGCGTGTTGAATCTCACTTATAACAGTTCGTGTGGCGCAATCCCAAACGAATTGGGCAGGCTGTGTCGCTTAAAACTTCATTTCCTGAATAAGAATAACTTGATATCATCCATTCCAAAGGCTTTGAAAGGTTGCACGACTCTCAGGCTGTTTAATCTGTCCTCTAATAATTCGACGGGGAGTATACGAAGTGATCTCGGCCAATTGCAAAAACTGCGAACGCCGAAAGGCATATGAAACGCGTAGATCGCTAAAACGTTTGAGGAAAACGCACAGACGGGTGAGCAAATTCGTGGTTAATAATTCAAACGTGGTAATGTTAAACGTTAATCATTGAAACGTGTCAATCATATACTTCTATAGTAATTCCGTAATATGATTAGGTAAATTTTAAAAAATAAACAGGTTAACGGATGCATTCAAAAATACAAGGAGATTGTGAAGACTAAATCACATTCATTGATTTGGGAGGACGACTAAGAATATTCCAGCATCTTTGATTGTTAGCCATCAGATTATAATTTTTGATTAAAAGATGATTAATTGTGCCCATTACCAATAGGTGTACGCCTTTCGGTGTAATAAGAGGATTAATACTAACCAAATTACATATAATTTTATTCTATTTAAACATAATCAGATTAGAATGTGACAAGCATAAACTTGAGAAGCGGCTTGATAGACGACGTATAAAGGATACTACCGTGAACACAACTGCACACACAGAGAACCTATATACATGAATTATTAAAGGAAAGCAAAAGAACAAGGATATTACCCTTTACTGTCAAAATTATTAAAATCGTTGTCAAATCTATACACATAAACACACTGTCATCCACCTATAAAATCACGTTGTTATTCACAACAACAAATGATAAAAACAAAATCAAAAAAATGATGACCACGTTGTCAATGATAAACACGTTGTTTATTAAATATATTTGACATTGTTGTCTATTAAATATATGCAAAGGTTGTTTATCAAATAAAACTTGTTGTCTATTAGAGAAATTCGTTGCCATCTAAATATAAAGGTGTTGACTAGAGAAAAATGCATTTGTTGTTTAATAAAATCACTATCTAATAAAATCTTTGTCTAGTAAAATCATTGTCTAAACATATATTAGGTCAAAACACAGTCAAACACATAAGTGATCACGACGTTGTCATTCCCATAATATAAGATTGTCATTCACCCAAAAACATTGCCTATCAATTTCTGTGTCAACAATCAATGAAATCGTTGTCCACAATAATTGTTGTCTGATCAAAACCCGGAGATAAATCTGTCTATTCAAAACTATCTATAAACTCTATACAATAAAATCACTATCTATGTGAGACACAGTCACACACTATATAAAATCGTTGTTAATATATATATATTAAATCCACAGTCACACGATACACATAAAATCTCTATCAATTTATATTAAATTCGATGTATGAAAGGGTTTATAACTTCGTTGTGTGAAATGGTTACATAATTTCGCTGTGTGAATGGATATATAACTTCACTATCCATTCACTAGTTTATCGAATATATGATACTTCTGATTAAGATATCATTGTCCATTAAAAAGGTTTAACAATATAAACATACATATCGCTGCCCTTCAACCAGGAATTAACAATGTTGTTATCCTTTAATTGTTCCACTACTTAACATCAGAATTTATGGGAATCGCTAGCTAACCAATATTCGTTGTCTAAAAATTAAATTTATGGAAATTGTTGTTAGATAATCATATAATCACGATGCAATAACATTATCACTTGTAATAAAGTCGCCATCTAAAATTACCACTATAATAAAACCACCATAATAATCGTTGGTATAAATTTTCACTGGAATAAAATCACGGTGTAGAGATTCGCTAAGTAAATGGCAAGGATCCAAGGTGATCAAACATGAATCAATCAAACATGAAAAGTCTTAACAATCATGGATTTATTCATTAAAACGCATAAGAATGAAAAGATAAGATGGTGTAGCATTGTCTATGGTTAAGCGAGCACATCAACATTATTCTAATAGGTTATGGCCCACACTACCTTCAACATGTTGAAATACAACAATGGATGTCTTCATTCATGTTTTTGAGTTTTATCAAGGGGAGGACATAAAGTCAGAATTCCTAGACATGTTTTATTTGTAAAGTGACATTTTAAATAAAGTGCTTTTATAAAGTGAATGTACTTTATAACTTGAAGTGATTTTAAGTTGTGGGACCCAAAAAGTATTTAATGAGCATTTATTACTTATTTTGTAATTAATGAGGAGCATTAAATATGAGCCCTCAGATTAGACTTGTGATAGCCATTAGATAGAGTTGGTTATGTAATCTATGGTTTCTTGGGAACTCAGAAAAGTACATATACATGATTAGGGATGTGAGAAGAACACACCAGAGAAGACGAGAGGAGTTGAGAGATTGCTTGAGAGAGGAAAGTGGGCATCAAGAAGGGCACGATTTCCATGAGAGCTAGGGCAAAAATCCCAAGGAGGCATTTTATGTTTTAATTTGCTGCAGTGTTATTTGTTGGGACATGTTGTACTATACGGATTCGTAAAACAACATTCTTGAGGCACGAAAACCAAGGCAAGCTTGTGCATGGTTTTCGAGGCAATACTTGAAGAATTTTCTGAAGGAGGACGGTCGTACAGAAGAGAAGGTACAACTGCCTGTAGTGGCACGAATTTCAAGGTGCCAACTTTCAACAAATCCGTACAGTTGTATGGATTGTGGCACGGTTTTCAAGACAGATTTGTGTGGGACAGTTTTTTGTTGTAAGAGGTATTTCTCTTAACTGAAAAATGTTATTGATGTTGTTTTTAACCTTCGTCAAGCAAAATAATAATATCTCTCTGTCTTGTTGGGTTTTCCCACATTGGGGTTTTCCGAGGTAGTTGCCTAAATTTCTGTGAGTTATGGGTTGTTGTCCATTGTGTATTTCCACTTCATATTTTCCTTAACAATGTGTATTTTTGCTTATAGAAATTTCTGAATGTGGGTATGCATTTCTGAAATTTAAGAAGACATTTCTCTCTAGGTTGCTAAGTGTTTGACGAAATGTGTGAATGAAATATTTCTCATTTTGTCATTAAAATTCAACACAAAATAATCTAACCGCTGGGAGGTAGATAGGGAGTTCCTTCTCAAGCTTGTTGCAGCACCAGTTGTAGGTGCAACTAGGTTTATGATTTTCATATTGCAGTAAACCCTAAACCAAATTTATTGGGAATATTGACTGAAGAATTGGACCCAATTTTTGGGTATTCTAGTGTTCCCTATCCTGCACACCCTCTGGTGCCCTCAACGAGAAAAAATGTCAAGTTTGAGTTTTTGGGTCAAAGACAAAGTCAAAGGTTGACTTTTGGTCAAAATTGATTTTTGTGGTCAAAATTTAAAATTTTAGGGTTTCTAGCTTGTTCTAATCATTGAACATTTTTATTATGTTTCTAACCTCTTCTTTTCAAAATGGTGTCAAGTTTCATATTAGAAGACAAGATGAACGATACTACAAATTTCAAAGGTATGCACTTGTATATTCTTTTCAAGTTATATCATCATGGAAAGCATGAGTGTGTTTGCAGGGGATGTACAAGAGACCTTTTCAAATAAGTGAACTCAGTACATTCAGAGGAACAAGAGCACCCTCCTTAGCAGTGAAGAGTCTAGGTTTGATTATTTAAAAATTGGCATGTCTCTAGTTGTTATGGCATGATTATGATCTTATGGTGCATCTTGATCTATTGAAATTATGATCATTATACTAACCCTTAATACTAGAGATACAATTGTAGATATCCTCTCTAGGAGATATTCTTAATATTATGTAAATGCTTATTGCTTATGAGTTGAACTTGATCTCCTTTAGGAGATGTTCTTGGATACTTACCTATACTTCAGGAAGGATATCTTCCATGGAGGATAGCATGGAGATTTTTTTGTTCTTGTTTCTTGTTCTAGGGAGAGGTCATAAGAGATAATTTTGAGAGGAATTTAGTGATCAAGAAGAAGCCAACATAGTTTTGTGACACTTTGCAGAATGAAAAGGGGCATGTAGTAGATGGAAGCATGGTCTAAGAATTCTCTTAGATAGAGGGAGTTGATTTCAAAGTTTGAGATGAATGATATTGACCGGATCGGAAGCATGGATGGCACCAGATGAGATCTTCAGTGAGGAGACTAAATAGGCTTAGCATGATGGACATGAAGTCCATGGCCACACCTATGATGACACATATGAGGAAGTTGTGTGACGAGATATACATTTGCTTTGCACAGATCTCCTTACGCTAGTGCAGATATCCAATGATGAAGTATGTCTACACAAATATACATTTTTTGGATTGGAAGTGCAGAAGACAGATCTAGCACCTGGGGTGCTACTTCATCTTGGGATCGAGCAAGATTTCCAGAAAAGCAAGGAAGAAGATATCTATAGCAATCAAGCATATGTCATATCCAGTGACGCAAGATATCAAGCAGGGTGGATTTTCGAAGGATCTTGGAGGAATTCATTAAAGACATGGTGCATGAAGGAGCAGTGAGGCTCTATAAATTATCCACATATGATCAGATAGTTGACATTTGCACTAAACCTTTGTCAAGGACAAGCTTGGCAGGGATGAAAATGTTTCCCTGGGGGAGTATTGATGATTGCAGCATCGCGTCGATATTCCAATGTTGATCATATGGACTTGATCATGTGGGAATAGGCCCAAATGTAATCGTTGATGGACTCAAGATTCGAGTTGCTGCTAGATTTCCTATCTGTGAATTGCATCGGGCCTAGAAACTCTCACGAGTAGGTGAGTAGTTAACTCATGAGTAGGTGATTATCCACAATAAGCATCGAGTCGACTATACCTCCACAAGAAATGGGTTGCACACGAGGGGAGATAGGGAACGTCTACATCCAGAGTAGATGTGCCCCAACGTAGTCTTTGACATGTTGAAGACTCGAGGTGCTTTAGGTGCAATTCAATGTGTCTGGTAGCATCAAGTTGAATGCATTCACAGTGTCATCCTGTGAGAGGATCACCATGAGGTGTTTTTGGCTCCGATGTTGTCATAATTCTTGTCATTGGACAAGAACGACCTCAAGTGCTACACACACGTGTCCGATAACGTCGACAAAAATGAGTTCGTGGAGTGATCCTATGAGAGGATCAACTAGGAGGTGAATGTGGCTCCGATGTGGTCATGATTCTTGTCATGGGACAAGAATGACCCGATGTGCTAGACACATGGTGGTGGAGATGGATCATCAATATAGGTAAATGAGGCTCATGGATATTGTGATATGGTCTACGAAAAAGGAATACCAAGAACAAGTACGATGAGGATGTCTTGGCTCATTTGTTCACTCATTCACACACTCTTAGTCACCCAGAAACAATGTGCAAGTTTGGAGGAGGAGCACCAACAACTGCAGTTGTACAATTTTGTTTTTTTTTCAGTCTTTCTGGTACTTTCTCTTGTGCACTACCCTTGGAGAAGATGCGCTCTCTTGGTTATATGTTGGTTATGATGTGGCTTCCTAGAATCATTCCTTCTATCAAAGGTTAAGGTGTTAGAGGTTGGCGTTGTGTCTATGGTTGGGTGACAATGGTGTAGCAGTGTCTATGGTTAAATGAGCACATAAACATTATTCTAATAGTTCGATCACTCGTGGGACATGAAAAATATTCAGTAGAAACAAACACAACATCAACTTGACTGCTTATGGTCCGTGATTATGGAGCCTTCAAAGAAATTTAGTGAGCGAATCCCTTAGCTCTTCGGTGGTGAAGCCTTTGGATGTAGAGAGTAGGTTTCAAATTCCATCGTACCAACAAACAACTATGGCACATGGCCAACATGCCAAGCCTCATATGAGGTTAAATAAAACCTAAAAGTATAAGCTCTTTAAAACTTAGGTTAATCTCCTTAAACGCTATTGGAAAATTTGTAAGTTTGTGAAAATAATGGGGTTAAAATAGGTGAAAGACATTGATTTTTGTACAAAACCTATGGAAAAATGTCATATTCTTTACAATAGTCCTTGATACCTTCATGTATGGGCTAATAATGAAAATATTTTAAAATAGTGTGGTGTTTTGGTCGTGGGCCTAATGGTTAAGAACATCTGTTTCATCTTAAGAGGTCAGAGGTTCAAATATAGATGGTGGTTAGGGTATACACATCTCCATAGACTTTAATAATCAAAAAGATAATCCAAACTTCATTTTTTTAACCAAAGCTTGTTTTGGGTGGTTAGGGTATATATACCTCCATGGAATTTAGCATTCAAATGATTTATCAGTTAATTCAAACTTCATTTTTTTTAACCAAAGATTTTTTGTATTCAAGGAAACTTTCCTAGTACTTCATCATGATCCATGGATGGTAAAATAATCCAAACTTCATTTGTTTTAACCAAAGATTGTTTTTTTTTTCAAGGAAACCCTCACATAAAACCCTATGAGTACTTCCTCATGATTCATGTATGGTAAAATAATCCAAACTTCATTTTTTTTTCAAGGAAACCCTCATATCATGGATGGTAAAATAATCCAAACTTCATTTTTTTAACCAAAACTTGTATTTTTTTACTCTTCATGTACATCATCATTATTCATGGATGGCAAAAGAGATAAACCTTCCTCGTGATTAAGGGGATAACCCGGTAACAAAGCCCTCCAAATACTTCTCCATGATTCATAAATGATAAAATAATCCAAACTTTATTTTTTTTAACCAAATCTTGTTTAGGAGAGCTAACATCATGCCAACATAGAGGGAGGCCCCAGCGTAGCACTGATTAGGGAAGTCATCTAGGAAGGCCCAACAATCTGAATAGTATATCTGAGAAGGGCCTTGACTCTCAGAAGAAGTCGTGTTTTATAACCACACCATTCATCCACTCTAATGTTGTCGGCTTGACCATTCATCCACTCTAATGTTGTCGGCTTGAAAGCTGTGAGTAGTATTGTATTTAATTAG
>CBVK0102802240.1:0-10988 GCA_900067695.1 Picea abies
AAGGATGTGTCCCTTGGATAATAAATAACTACTTATTTATTATATATATTTATATCTTGTATTATAAATATCATGTCATATATTATATGATATTATATATGTGTGTGTGTGTGTGTGTTGATGTTTGGACAACATCGGGGAGACATTCTTCATCATGCCAAATCTTGTCTCTGAAGTATACAAACTTCACCCTAGACTCATGACACTTGTCTATCAGTCTTGGGAGATGTCTCCCACCTGAACTGAGGGGAAACTCCTTATGTGGCTCTCCCTGTGAGCCAATTGACTCCCTCTGAGATCAAGCTCACTATGGGTTCGCATGTGATAGCATCTAGCATCTTGAGTCTTTATCATTCCTTTTCAAATCACCATGACTAGGACAAAGACCACACTAGGGTCGTTCACCACAGGTACAACCCTGTGAGTGAATTTCAACTCGATGCTAACTAACACATGAAAAGCACCTCAAGCACCTCAAGTCCATATTATTCCTTGTCATGATCAAGGAAGGACTATGCCTGGGCCCATTTACCACAAGTACACATTTATGACAAATGTATCATATCTCCCTTGGCCTATAGCCCAATCTAGGAGAAGGTTCGCCTAATGCTTAATCGGGACGTTCACTACAGGTACACCCCTATGGGTGAAATTCTACCTAATGTTTCCACACACTGGAGGAACGCTAGCACATCGAGTCTTCTATTCTTTGAATATTACGCTTGGGCCATTCACCACTGGTCAAACCACCATGACCAATCCTGGGAGAATATATGCCCGATGTTGAAACATCAACTCTCCCTTTTAGCTAGGGATGTATCTTTCCATGATGTCTTCGTCTAGTAGTCCACTGACTACTCTGTAATCAACTATTAGCACACAACTAATATCCAAAGACACACAATCACTGCCAGTGGTACACAACCACTATAGTATAACACAACTATTGTTCAGAGAAACATAGTCTCTTACAGTGGTACACAACCACCGTAGTAGTACACAACTATTGTCCAGAGACACACAGTCTCCGCCAGTGGTATAAAACCACCGTAGTAGTACACAACTGCTGTCCAGAGACACATAGTCTCTGCTAATGGTACACAACCACCATAGTAGCAAAAGGTCTATCACACATGGCACTCCCATGTGGACTTCTAGAGGCTACTCCCTCTAGATACACTAGTGTCAACTCCCCATAGTGTGTGACGTCAAGATAAACTCCCTTGACGTGTCCTCATGTGTTCTCCACAAGGGGCATGTCCTCATGTGCTCTCCACAAGGGACGTTGGGCTATAAGCCCAAACCCAATTATACCTCTTGGATAAGTGTCCTCACATATCAACTCAACTCAGTCATAGAGGAGTATGATTTGGAGAATGTCTCAGGAAGCTACAAACATCAACACTCCCTCTCAACGAGGGAGGCATTCTCTTCCACTCCAAGTTTATCACGGAAGTACTCGAACTTCATCTTGGTAAGGAGTTTGGTAAGAAAATCAACAACTTGCTCATTTGTAGGAAGGTATTGCACCAGTACTACCTTCCTCTACACCATTTCTTAGATGTAATGGTACTTGATCTCAATGTGTTTCGATTTGTCATGAAACATTGGATTCTCTGAGAGCTTCACATAGCTTTGTTTATCACAATGAATAACAGTGGAATCTAGCACATGTCCAAATAAATATGCAAGGAGCTTGCAAAGCCACACTCAATGCAATGTACTCTTCTTCTGTGGTGCTCAAAGCCACATAAGTTTGTTTCATGCTACACCAGGAAACCATGGCAAATCCCAAAGTGAAGCAACACCCGGAGGTGTTCTTCCTATCCATTGCACTCCCTACCCAATCAGAGTCAATATATCCCTGTAATATCATGTCAATTTTGTAACATACTCGATCCTTAAGTACTTTTTTTAGGGATGGGGTATAGAATTTTTATTTCTCTCAACCATCTCAAATCCTCTTCCCGAGATCTCCATCATATTTTTCTCATCAAGAGCTTTCCAACGACTATTACCATGCTCAAATATGAGCTTTGGATTGGAAGTTATGGCCTTTCGAAGCTCTTCAGGCATCATTGGTAAAAGGCCATGTGGCACCCACGTGGGTCCAACTCATTCGTACAATCCCACCTGGCATGGAATTGACCTCGGTTGTCATCCTTTAGTGAAGACATGGCCACTGGAGGGGTGGTTACAGGGAATGTTCCCCATTCCTTTATGATTACCAAGCCTTCGGCCCTTCGTCCTTCATGTCCATGTCTGAAACATTCTCAGAGTCCCGAAGTCCCGGAGTTCCCTAGCACTCCTACATCTATGGTGGATATCAATCCACTGTTAAATCCAATGGCTAAGATTCACCCTTGTTCAACGCATAGGCTTAAGGGATTTCGGCGTTTGGCGCTCTGGCGCTGAATGCCCTTTTCTCTAATCACAAATCCTACGGAGTCCCGAAACCTAGGAATCATGCCATGTGGCTTTGGCCTTCGGCCCTTTTTGGAGCTTTCATTTTAGCACTCCGAGCAGCCGGAGTTCCGAAGTCCTGGACTCCCAGAGCGGGTCCCTCTTACATATGTGGCATTCTTGCATGGGTGATCCTATTACCATCTTCCCCGTGACAGACACGTGATGATGATGCCACCTTGACACTTGGTACCCATCTCTCTGAACCCATACCATGTACGATGAGTCAACAAGACACATGGCTTATCCATGAGATGACAGGCAACGACTTGGTCATGTGGTCGGACTCCCACTATGTACGTTGGGCACGTCAGTTGCTAACGTCACTCCGACGTTCGGGAAAACTACAAACTTTTTTCCTTACGTTTCCTAGAGTGAGACTTCGTCGAAGTCCTTACACTGTCCTCTCACTTAGTCGATCGAATGGTGGAGAATGGATCCCAACGAATCCTCAGATCAACGACTCACATTACTCCTGAACTCTTCTCCACGATCTAATGACTAGCATGATTTGCCACTTCGGGACTTCGTGAATTCATGCTCCTTACAACTCTTAACCCTTCAATTCCCCCAAAGGATTACCTGCCAAACGGGTCAGGAAGCAGGGACGAATGCTTGTTGTCAGTTAGTAGTATTGCTTACTCTATCCTTCCACTAGGCCCGATCTAATGGTTGAAAATGTTCTCGAAGGATCCTTAGATCCACGACCCACGTTACTTCACAAGTTCGACATTCGGAGGTTCTGACCATTTAACACCCTTTTTCTCCTGGAGTGGGTCAACGTCGAATGACCATGGCTCACATCCGATGGTCAGAAAGGATCCCAAAGGTTCTTAGATCGACGGCTCACGTTACCTCGTGACCGACAAGTTGATCGGGGTTTAACAAGGGGACAAATCCCACGATAATGGGTAAATGATCGTCAATTATCGGTCAACCATCAAGTTACCAGTTTGACAGGTCGTGTTCGACGCATTTAAGACATTGCAATGTTCATTCACCCCAGAACTTCGGACTCTCGGATTCTCGAAGTTTGAACAACTTAGCTCATTTTTTAGTGTAGCAAAGGGTTCCATGGTTCTGGTCCTATGAAACTTTGTCAAGCTCTAGAGACTACGCTCATAACTCTTAGCCAAGATTTAGTTAAGTCTGTGGACTTGAACCTGAGGTCACTTGGACATGAAAATGGTTTGAAGGAAGCGCTTTCCATTCACAGAACTCAAGTTCTATAACAAGGAAAGGTATTTTCGAGGGATCAACAGGATTGTAGCAATCCCGTAGAGTCTGTCCCAACTCTAGAATTGTGAATTTGATCCTTTGAGCAATCCCTTTGGGGATTTTCCAACCAGTACAACCATTTAAATGCAACAGTTTACAAAAGAACAAATAAGCATTATTACCATCAATTTCATGCGAGGCACATTTGGACAAAATACAGGCATTCAATCATTGGATTTTAATTCAAGTACATAGGGTATATGAAGTACGTTTTTGCATTACAAGTTACATCTACCAAACTGATTGTGGGTGTTCTCCTTTCCACCCAACCGTAGGCTCATAGGCATTCACTCTTAGTATTGTGGCCACCCCCATGCCAAACCATGATATCACTAAGGAAACTTCTGCAAATTTTCAGATATCCTCTCTCTGTCACGGCCTCTACGAGGTTTATTAGATGCTCCCTCAGCATCAAGCTCACGATCTTCTTCTTAGGTTAAGTTTTATGTGTTCTCTTTCCAAAGTCAAGAAAGGTATCGAAGAGGTTACTCTCCTCCACCTCTCTAGTAGAAATAGAAGTCTCCCTTCTTCCCCACTGAGCTTAGGACCTCTACGGTGTTTATCAGATGCCTTCCTAGTTGGATTTACTCTGTGCAAGAGAGTCCCTTCACAGCTGCACTTTCCCTCGATGTACTCTCCTTCCAACATCGGTTTCTTTCCATCCAGCACCAAGCCTAAGACCCTCTTTTTCTCTAGTCTGGGCTTCAGGTCTTTTATGCTCTAGTTCAAAACTATTCCATGAGTTCCATGATATTTCTATTACACGTGCTCATGCATTCTTTCCAACAATTCTCTTAAACATAGCCTCTTCGAGGTTTATCATATGCTTCCCCAACATCAAGCTCATGGCCTTCTTCATTATAGCTCCTGAATTGTTCCTGATTTCTCTCTATTCTCTCGATATAAGCCAACCTCCTCCATGTCTGCCTTTTTCCTTCCTTTTTGTTTTTTCTTGGAGGCCTCCTCACCTCTCCTCTTCCTTCTACCAGAAGGAACTCGGGTCGCACCCGACCTAAGGAGACTACCCTCTGTCATACCTTGGGCTGATAGTTTATTGTCTCCTCATCCAGACCCTCCATGCTTCCATTCATTGCGGTAGTTGATTGTTCAACCAACAATCCTTTTCTCATTAACTGATTTTTCCTTGGGATTAAGATGAGGCTTATTATTTCAACAAAGAGAATTTGGGTCATTTTGACATAATGAACCCTCTCTATAGTTTCCTCACTCTTTCCTCTAGTGATATCATGGTCAATACTTCAAGGATTCACCCCCACAGTCAGTTATTAACAATCTAAACAATAACACATTTACATTGTTCACATGTCATAACATGGCAATCATAGGTAATGATTAATTACAAGCTGGGGGAAATAGGGGTATTACAAATATTGGAAGTATATCTTAGACCATGTCCAACTGTGTCTCGCAGGTATCTCAACACATGCTTCGCAACAATCCAGTGTGTATGTCTCGGCTGACTCATAAATTGGCTAAGTGCACTCACTGCATAGCAAATATCTGGTCTGGTGTTAACCATATACATCAATGATCCAATCAGTTGTCTGTATAGGGTCAGATCAATCTCATTGGAATTGAAAGAAGACACATTTAGTTTCTTCATATTCGTCACCATTGGTGTATCCATGGGTTTACAGTTCAACATCCCAAACTTCTTTAATATCTCAACTGCGAATTTCCCTTAACCCAGGAAGATCTTACAGTTCTCTGCTACACCTCTAGTCCCAAGAAGTAGTGCATCATACCAAGGTCCTTCATCTCAAACATAGAGGCCAACACATACTTTCATTCAAAAATAAGGCTCTCTATACTAGTGAGGAATAAATCATCAATGTAGAGGACCAAAATCAAGGACTCACCATTAATAGTCTTGTAGTACAAGTTGTGATCAACAACACTTTTGCTGAAGTCCAAACTCATCAAGTGTCCATCAATCCTTGCATACCAAGCTCAAGGTGCCTGCTTGAGTCCATATAAGGCCTTCTTCAACTTGCACACATGAGACTCCTTCTAATGTATCACAAAACCATCTAACTGCTCAATGTATACTTCTTCCTCAATCTCTCCATTGATAAAGGTTGTCTTTGCATCCATCTGATGTAGTCTCCAACCCATGGATGTTGAAAGAGAAATAATCATCCGGATAGAAGTGTATCGAGCAACAGGATCAAATGTCTCATCATAATCTATTCCCTTCACTTGAGAGATTCCTATAGCAACAAATCTCACTTTGTGCTTCTCGATGCTCTCGTTAGTTGTGTGTTTGATCTTATAGATCCACTTGGAAGTCACTACAGACTTCCCCTAAGGTCTTAGAACTATATCCCACACATCATTCTTCATTATGGACTGATACTCCTCTATCATGGCATCTCTCCATACTAGCTGACTAGGTGCCTCCTCATAACAGGAAGGCTCATAATCAATGATGTGGCTCATAGTTGCGGCATAGCATGAATATCTTTGAGGTCTCTTGCACTCTCGGAAGGTACCATGAGGAGCTACATGTCCTTCTACCTCCTGCAAATTCTGACAAGCCCATGCAAGTCTCTTCCAACCTACTACAATATCTTTGGGAACATCAACTGGACCTACATGATCAACAGAATAAATTGGATGAACAGGCTCAATTGTCTCCCTATGAACTGTTGGAGGGTGAGGGGGAGAAGGCACCATCTCTCCCTGTCTCTCACTATCAATCTCCATGTGAGATCCTCTAGATCTCCTGAAGGATACCTCCTCCTTAAAGACAACATCTATGCTCATCTCAATCTGTTTCTGACCAGGGATATAGATCTGGTATGCCTTCGAAGACTCACTGTACCCAAAAAATGTACCCTTTCTGCCTGAAGGGTCTAGCTTGGTCCTTTTCTCCCTGGGTACATGAATGTATATTGGACACCCAAATATCTTAAAGTGTCCAACCTCATGCTTCACTCATGAATTGTGTCCATACTAGACATGTCATGGTTCCCTCATGGAACACATGTCTAAGACATATTGAAGTTCCCTCATGGAACCAATGTCTAAGACATATCGAGGTTCCCTCATGAAAAAAATGTCTAAGGCATATCGAGGTTCCCTCATGGAACCAATGTCTCACAAGACATATCGAGGTTTCCTCATGAAACTAATGTCTTGGTTGCTTCATCTGACCATATGAGACACGTCAAGATGAAGTCTACACTCCCCCCTAATAGTCCACGCAGGACCCTTCAGGGAGGATGTCTCATGATGTAATCATATTAGCATTCCCTCTTAACAAGGGAAGACATTCACATCAACAGAGAAATTCACCAACTAGCCAACTGGATGATGGTAAACATCTGTTAGATGCCCTGAATGTCAGCAATCTGCTCATCTGTGTGTTGAAGCCTGGCTACTTCATCTGCACCATGTCTCGGATGAAATCCTGCGAGAATCCTCTGAAGCCTCACTACTTCCACGACTCATGTCATTGGCTATGATTTATTATTCCTCTGCAGTACTGAGTGCTATAGAAGTCTGCTTCCGCGAATCCTTACTGATATCGAGCTGAAGCAACACCCTTTGGTGCCCTTTCTGTCAACTGCATTCTCTGCCTGGTCAGAACTGTATATCTCTGCAGCCTCTCTTCATCTCCTGAGACATATCCAACTATACCACACTAGTACACCCGCTCTTTTGCAACTTAGTTTGCTCAAATCACGAGTCGTCTCAGGGTGCTTATTGCAAAGCACTAACTGGCTCTTTGCTTGAGAGTAGGTCCTCCACTCTCTCCACAACTACTTCCTCTGGGATTATGCAACTACTCCATCTAGGAATCTGTAACTACTAAACACTAAGACAAAGAGTAACTTCTCTACTCTATCAACAACTGCCTTCCTATGGAGATGTTCTCTGTGGAACTGGCTCCTCCACTCTCTCTTTGCAATTGCTTCCTTTGCAGTTGCTCTATCTGGAACTGAGAGTGGCTCAATAACTGCTCCCTCTGGAGCTGGAGGTGACTCATCCTCTATCTTTTCTCCAATAGTGCTACACTTCAAGGAGTTATTTACTCCTCCATGTACCTAAGGAAGCTAAGGATTGGGGAGAGCTCCCTTCTTCTGGTCAACAACTGTCAGACCCTTATCTGGCCATGGGTTTCTTTGCTCAACTCCTTCAAAGTGCTCATAGCATCCCAAACGACTTGAACCACACAAAGCCATTGTCTTTTCACTTTTATTTGTTCCATCCCTAACTCCAATTAGATCAAAATGCCCACTTAGAAAATCAATTTAGGAACTCCAAACTCCTTGCTCTCCTACAATTAGTTTCTCAACAATATGGGAGGACCTCACATCAACCCATATAAAATGAGTAGATATCTCCTCTCCCCTTTGCGAATTATATTGCCCAACGTCAACTAAAAGAATTGATATCTAAGGAGTCTGTGGCTATGAGAAAGACATTGGTCATTGTTACACATTATTTTGGTCACCCCTGTGATCAACTGACGATATGTGCATAACTTACTTCCATGTTCCCTAAAGATACTAAATGAGACTTTCTCCATGAGAAAAGTAGATTATCTTTCTTCCTTAAAAAACCATATCTAAGGAGATCATCTCACCCTGTTGAATGCTTGGGGTGCGACGATGCATGATCGTCACACAATGCACCAAAATTGGACTGCGGCATCGTCGCATGATGCTTGTGCATGGGGTGCAACGATGCTCAAACATAGGGAAAAAGAGGAAATTCACGAAAGTTCTAGAAGGAATCTTCTAGAAGATGAGGTGGCCTCCGATAGGTTTGGATCTTACTCGCTTCTCTGATTTAGTGGGATCATCCTAATCTCCTCATCCATCCCTCTTTCACCCTATATAAATATGGATCTCTCATGGGAAAGGATAGGCTAGCTTATGCATGAAGAATTTTGTTGTAGATTGTACTTGAGATAACTTTGCTTTAACTCTCCAAGTCATGTTGTGGATGCTCTTCATCAAAAGAATTGGAGCAAAGGTGTGTGTGTTGAAGCAAAGGGCCATTGGAAGGGACCTTGCAACATCTAGGCATGGGTTGTATTCTCTACTTTCATTTAATAAAATGCAGTGATACATTTATTCCCTATAAAGGTGTCTCTACTTTTATTGTATAACTCCTTGATCTTATATATAGAATTTATTGGAATATATATATCGTTGTTCTCTCTCTTTGTTGGTTTGTGATTCTTAATAGGTCCACCATCCCACAAATCCAAAGATGGAATGGCAAGGATGACACTAGCGAGGATCAAATGTCATTTAAATGGTATGTCATTTGTCCCTCTCTAAACTAGTTTATATGACAATGAAATCTAAGGAGAAACTTGTATTCTGCCCTGTTTTGTTCTAGTTTCTTGTTGAAGTTAGGGAGATTAGTTTGTGTCCGCACTTACTGATTTGTCTGATAACAGTCATGGCCTTTTAAGGTGTAGATCCACACAAGAAGTAGCAAACAATTACTTAGCAACACAAATATTTCTCACAACAACAGATCTACATTCAAATAGATTTGCACTCATTTTATTATTATTATTATTATTATTATTATTATTTCACATATCTTCACACAATTATAGTGGGTCTCTTCTTCAGTGTTTCCAGTCTCCACTACCAGTTAGTTTCTTCCAGATCAATGTCGGCTCTCCCAGCAGAGGTTGGCCTAAATTGCACAAAAATTGCAATGGAAGCAGAGTCCTCATCGTCACATGAACTCGGTTTTATTCCTCACGAACTAGTGCTCTGATACCATGTTGATTTTTCATGTGAGATGATATACGAGATTGATGTATTATTACAATGATGAGTGTTCCATATATAGAGAACATATGGTGACCATCCATGAAAGGATGTGTCCCTTGGATAATAAATAACTACTTATTTATTATATATATTATATAACTGTTTATTAATTTAGGAGAATGTCTTCCTGATTTTGCCCAAACATCAACACTCCATCTCAGCGAGGGAGACATTCTACATCATGCCAAGCTTGTCTCTGAAGTATACAAACTCCTCCCTAGACTCATGACACGTGTCTATTTATCATTGGAGATGTCTCTCTCCCACCTGAACTGAGGGGAAACTCCCTTTGTGAATCTCCCTTTGAGCCAACTGACTCTCTTTGAGATATTATCCTACTCTTCAATTTTCTTTTCGGACTTCCATAATCTTCTTCTCTTCTAAGAAATATTGTCTAGATGAAAGTTCCTCTCACAGCTACCAAAACATCAATACTCCCTCTTATCTAGGGAGGTATCTTTCCATTATGTCTTCATCTAGTAGTCCATTGACTACTCTACAATCAACTATAAGCACACAACTACTGCCATGCCATCAGTAGCTCAAATAATCCATCACAGTATCTGTGATCAAGTAGCACACAGCTGCTCCCAAGTGATCTGGTATTCTCCATGGCAATTAGCTAGTAACACACAACTACTACAATGCCATCCAATAGAACATGATTGTGCCAAGCCATAGTAGTACACAACTACTATCCAATGATACAAAATCATCGCTAGTGGTACACAACCACTTTTAGTAGCGCACAACTACCGTCCAATGACACATAGTCACTGCCAATGGTACACAACCACCATAGTAACACACAACTATTGTCTAGAAATACATAGTTGTTATTGGACTAATCGGTAGGTGCAAACACTAACAGATCTCCCTAGATCCACCTGGATCTAGAACAAAATAGGACAGGACATGACTCTTTCCCTAAGGTATGACCATTGAATTAGCTAGTAAGGAGGAACAAGTGACATACCTTTGTATTGCTTCCTTAAGTCTCTGTTGCCCCTGCTTCGCTCTGGTGCTCTAGTGAGGTCAAGACCAAGACAACACAAACCAACCAAAGTAAAGATAGAAAAATGTATTCAATTGTCAACTTATGCATATGATCAAGGAATTACACAATAAAGTAAGAATGACTTTATGGGAAAAGGACATGCCATTGTATCATATTAATTGAAAGTAGAAGAAACAACTTGATTGCCTTGATTTCGCAAGCTTCCTTTCAGTGACTCTTGGTTGTAACACACACACTTGTTCTGTACTTGCATGAAGAAGATCCAATTCCTCTTGATAGACCTACTAGAGTCTCCAAGCTTCTGTTCAAGCAGATTTCTTCACACAATTCCTTCACCAATTCTTCAATTAATCTTTCTTAACCATTTCCATGAGAATTCTTTCAATATATAGGAGAGGGTGAGA
>CBVK0102802333.1:0-16818 GCA_900067695.1 Picea abies
CTGAGATGTGAGGAATCCAATCCTCATACAAGACCTAGCTTGTAAATAGGAACCAACCTAATAGAATAAACCTTCATTCAATCCATTATATATAAATATATATACTTCAACAAATTCAACTAAACTTTCTTCTCACCATTCTTTCTTGTTTATATAGTCTTCCAACTAGTGTGAATTTGAATCATTACATATTTTTATATTGAACCATTGTACATTTTCATTTAAATGATAAATTTAAACTTTAAATAATATCATTTTTCCTTTTGTCCTTTATTCATAATGCTCATGATTTAACTCTCTTTATCATGATTGTGTGTTGGTTCTTTTGTATTCATGAGCTGATCATAGACATGGATCGACTCATTATATCGTTCACATGCTTTTGTTGTGTCCTCAATTCATCCAAATATTATATTCAATCTTTCACCTATTCTCTGTATTATTATGGTGTTAATTCTCTATCAAATTACAAAAATTAAATCTATATGAGGTGCTTCCTTCAAACCATTTTCATATGAACATAGGCATAGAGCCAAGGGCTTATTAATTTAAGCGTTGCCTCTTCTTTTAACCTTATTTATTTATTCCATATGACCGCAGGTGGTGACCAGGCACTAGGTTAAGTAAGTGCTTGATCACTTGTCAATATCGATGGTCACGTTTTAATCACACGATGAGATGGATGATTGTTGTTACTTAGGGACTTCATCCTTCACGACTTCTAGCCTTTGTAATATTTCAAATCTCTCGAAGAATATTTCTCCAAAGTAGATTGGATGGTCAATATTGTTTTTGCACAATGAATGGTTCTCATTCACTTTGAAACTTCGACGTTCAACAATTTCCAATATTTGCAATCATTAAACCTCCTGGATCAAAGATGCATGTCCATAATCTTCAACGTATGAGAAGGATCTCCGAAGTAGATCAACAGTTAGCATCACTTCATGGTTTATGCTTATTCTTTCCTTCCACTTTACTTGATCAACGGTCGATAACGCTCCTGAAGTAGATCAACGGTTAGCATTAAATTCGACCTTCGGTGCTTCAGGGGGTAGTTACTAGTGTTAGAAACTAGTTTCCCCCAAGGTACATACTCCCGAAGTGACGTAACTTGCTAATGTCACTGTTGATTTGGAACTGGCATAGTGGTTGCCACCTATCACTTAGATTTGTGACTTACATGTACCTGAAATGCTAATAGCACCTTGGCACTTGTCACCATTTGATTGTGCCACGTGTCCTTGTTGATGTGGTTTACTGACCTGGATCTCCTGATGTGTGTGTTATGTGTCTTCACTTCGTGACTTCAAAATTTCGGCCTTCAGGTGAATTTACATGTTCTCAACCCATTCTCACCAAATTCTTTAGCACTGAAGTTGACCACTATCCTAATACAACAATCATCATGTATTTTTCAAATCGGATGGTCCTTCCTTAACCCAAAAAGGATTAAATCAATCCAATGAATATCAGGAATTTGGTTATTCGGGATCTCGGGCCTTTTTCCTTGCTTATATTATCCTTCTAATTTCCTTCATCCAATGGTCAAGATATTACCCAAACTGTTCCTTAGATCAGATGACTTGTGTCTACTTCGGGACACTTTGTGACTTACTTTGTCCTTTTAGTAAACTTTATCTAATGGTCAATATAACTCCCAAAATAATAATGGATGACTTTTGTGCATCATTTCTTCTAAGCCTCCTATGCATCATATGTTCTAATCTTTTGTGTTTATACTCGGTTTCCAACTAAACCAAGGATATTTGCATGCTCCAATCTTGTGTAATCTAATACGCTGCCTCTCCTCATATTTTAGGTAGATTCCTATGCACCTCGCGTTATGTCTTCTCAGCGATTACTCTTGAAAACTATCTCAATGAAGATGATTCTTCCTTGAATCCTTTGGAATTTTCCCATGGGGATTTTGATCCCAATGGAATTTCTACAATACACTCTTTCTTCTGAGCTTTGATTAATGTCCTTTCTTCTAATCTTGAATCTTTGCATACTATTTGACATTTTCATTCTTTGGTAACTATTATACTGTTGACATCAATGAGAATTCATTAATGATAACTCATCAATGACAATTCATCATAACAACTTATCGTCACATCACAATGACATCGACTGTTGACATCAATGACAATGTGTCCAACACTTTGCCCACCTACCTCAACCATTTCATGCTCTCTAAAAGATGTTTGTCCTTGAGGAATGTTTCTGAAAAATGGTGGCTTGTCCCCCTTATGCCTATGTTCCCTCTTAAACTTCTTCTTGTCTTCCCAATCTCTTTGGAAAGTAGGATTTCCTTTATGATAATAGTATAAGCACTTGTCTCTCCTTATGGTTTCCTCCAAAGTATTCAGATCATCATATTGGATCTTTTCACTGATGAAAGATGGCATCCCACTCAAATACCTTTGAATCTTAACTATCTCATCCTTGATGAAAGATACATACTTCAACCATTCTAAAAATATCCTTTCATACTCATCAATTGTCATGCTGCCCAGATTGAGTTCAAAGAACTCTTTCATCTTTTTTTCATAATACCTCTTAGTTAGGTATTTCTTCTCAAAATGCTTCTTGAATTCCTTCCATGTAACATTATTCTCTATGATGTGTTGCACTTTCACAAGCTCATCCCACTACATGGATGACTTTCCTTTCATCTTATAGATAGAAATTTTTCCTTCTGCATGAGAAGAATAATTATGCAGTTGGAAATATTTTCTCATGCCTAGCAGCCATGTCTCAACATCTTCATCATTCTTTTGTTCACCATCAAAAGTAGGAGGTTTTATCTGGTTCATTTCTCCTTTCAGTTCATCCATCCCAGACCTCTTATGATGCTTTGTGACATGGGATGGACTTGATTTGTTGTGTTCTCTCTTGTTGGAATGCCTTTGGGAGTGATGGTGATGTCTTCTATCACTCCTTGATCTTCCTTTTCCCTTAAGGGTCATGTGGCTTTCTGATTTGTTGGAGCCACTCTCCTTATCCAAATTCTTTTCAATTATGTCAAGGATTTTCATTAACTTCATATTGAAGTCTTCCTAATTTTCCTTGGCCTTCATAGGCATCTCATTATCATCCTTGTGGATCTAGACATATGTCTAATATCTTTTGAGGGTCTCAACTATATTTATGTCTTCCTCCTTTCCTCCTCTATGTCCATCAGAGTTGGTTCCTTCCATACCCAATTGGACATTCATCCCTATGATTTCATCTTCTTGACTATAGACTATCTATGTATCATCCATCACTCTGCACTATGTGTTGATTCTTATCTGATAGTTTTTAATTATGCACAAAAAAAATGTGCAGCCAACAAAACTTTGTCAAGATAATTGTTCTCACTAATTTCATGAAAACACGAACCATTCTGATTCATTAATATATATCAGACTTATTTTTTGTTGATTTCCTAAAAAATTGACTATTCAGATCCAATTTCTGGGTGAACGGTTATGTTCTATTGTTCAATACCTTTCCAATGCCTATTTCCATACTCAATTCTAAGTTTTGAGAAGGAAGTTATGGATACTTGAAAATTTTGTATTTTCATTGATGCAATCCTACACATGGATTCTTCCAACTCAGAGTTGAATTGGCTCTTGGATCCATGTTGGATCCCTTCTTTAGGTGTATAGGTCATCCTTACTTCTTTAGGTGTAGTTCTGTACAATCAAGAACCTCATAGGCTCTTTCTCTAAGCCCTTTCTTGTTCTTAAAACAAAATTTCGGGCACTAGCCCCTTTTCTTTTGCCCCAAAATTCATGTGACCATGAGTTGTTACCAAGTGCTAGGTTGATCGGCGCTTATCCAAAACTTCAACACTTCAGAGCTTCAGGCTTTAGATAATTTCAAACCTTCTTCTCTCATTTCTTCTGAACATCGAACTATCGAACCTTTTAACTTTTCGAGGCCCACGTAATACTATTGTAATAATATAAGATGATGACACATAGCCCCCATGTGTCAGACTGCTAATTGGTCCAACAAGGTTGAAAAAAGTACAATTATTACTGACATGTGGCATGTCTAGGGGAGGTCCACGTCACCTCTAGTGATGTAATCATGCCAAGTCCTACCCCGTTCTTCGACACTTCATAGCTCTGACACTTCAGGATTTGGAGGTTTTCGTAACTCCAAACTTTCATATCCCCTAGAGCACTGAATTGGAAAACTCACAAGGAATGGTGGATCAATGGTTCACTACTTCCCAACATCCGATGGCTAAGATTTACTACAAAACTATGGCTTCGGGGATTTCCAAATAACTTCTTCATAGATCTCCTGGAGTGTTGAATTACTAGAGATCCTCTCCTTCCTCCATGTTTCATCTCCTGATCAACAGTCTATATTCTTCATCCTATGGGAGTTCTTGATTCAATCAACCAAAAATACAATTCCTCGAGAGTACCAAGTCTCTGGACCATGGGATCTACTATTGTGTTTCCTTTCCCAATCAACGATGAGGATTTACTCCTGTCTTAGGAGCTTCGACAGTATTCATACTTAACAAATCTTGACCTAGTTCCTCTAGAGTGCCAAGTCTCTGGAATGTAGGATCTGGTGCCATGTGGCAGAAAACTAGAAGTGGACACCTGTCCAAATCCAAGGGGTGACATGTGTCAAGTTCTAACTAGAAAAATCAGTCTTTTAAAAGCACAAAACACACTGACACGTGGCATGCATATTATGTACCCACGTCACCCCAGGTTATGTCATCAATCCACGTCACTTCAGTTCTTCATGACTTTGAAACTTAGAGACTTCGGGACTCCAGGACTTCAGAGATCCGGAATTTCTTCCAATAGTTTCCCCTAATTGTCATCAATTGTCATCAATCAATGTGGTGACACATCTCCCCATATTCTATTGACATGTGTCAGGTCCTAATCAATACTAAGGGCATGTAATAAGTACAAAAACAAGTGATGCATGGTAGACTTAGGGTAGGTCCATGTCACACTAGGTGACGTCATCATGTCATGTCATATCTGACACTTCAGGACTTCCAATATTTCTTCTCATTGGCACTTTTTCAAAAATGTCAAACTGTCGACTACTAAATAAATGTTTCTCATAGCTTCAGGACTTTGGAAATTTATTCTCATCAGTATATTTTCAAAACTTCTGAACTTTCGAACTACCGACTACCGAAAAAATGCTTCCCATAGATTTAGGACTTCGACAATTTCTTCTCATTAAAAAAATTTCAAAACTGTCGAACTGTCGACTGTCGAACAAATTATTCCTGTAGCTTCGGGACTTCGTTGATTTCTTCTGATTGACATATTTTCAAAACCACAAAACCACTTGGGAAATCCAATAGTTCTCCTCCTCCCGAATGATCTATGGTTGAAAGTCACTCTAGGACTTTGGAGCTTTGTGCTTCGGCTCCTTTCTCAACAAAAACTTAAAAACTCATCGAAGTAACAAAGTCTGGAGAACTTTAACAATTCACTTTCATGCACCTTCTCTATATTTGATAATTGTGAGGGATTTGTCTTCTTCCGAAAATATCCAACGAACCAAATTTAAACTTTGTGGCTCAATACCATAGTTGTCGTGTTTTATCAAACTGCTATACCTCTTGAGCTTTTGAACATAGCCAAGGTGTTCCCTCAGTGCCCTCCTGGCACTTTGTAATTTTAATTCTCTAAAAAATGTTGTTCAAACATCACTTATATGACCCAATTCAGGCTCAGTGTCGAAAATTGGGCTCTGATACCATATTGTAACATACCCAGGCATCCCAGGGTCGGGGCATGCTACCAAAAATCTATACTCTGTCTAAAATCTGATATATATATATATATATATATATATTGAAAATTTAATATATATAGATATATATAGACATCCCTTCTCATACACAGATTCAAGCGAAAGTGACAATAAACACATGCATGCAATAAACATAGACAATTCTGATAAACATCAGACATGTACTTAAACACAACATGTAAAATTAATGTAGAATTGGTACTTATATTTTTATGAGAAGAACACCAACTACATGCAGACCTTCCATGAATCTCCCAGCCTTAGATCACATTGCTCCAAGCTATCATCAGTGGTTCACCCCTGAGATGATACTAAATTCCACCCAGGGTAAAGGAAATCCTAGGCTAGGATGATACTACAAAAAGTTTCACAATGAAACAAGAAGGATTCCCTCCAAGGAGCCTACTTACGCCCACTACTCATAGACTCTCATTCCCCACATGCATGTCCCACACCAAGAATATACACCCTCATTTTTCCACAGTCCATCGATCGGTCCACTTCCCTTCCAGGGCTTCAACAATAGGTCAAATCAGGAATTCTCACAGCTCTGTAGTTGTTGTTGGCATCCCTCCAGGAGAAATCACTTCCCCAATAATATCTCTCACCTGGAGATATTTTCTCACAGGCCTAAGAACCTACTTATTCAATCCATCGGCCTGAAAACCTGCCTCTTCAAAACCATAGGCCTAGAAACCTGAAGCTTATGTCTAGCTCGTAAGTCAAATGGGTAACCAAAGTAGCAAAATCGGGTAAGGCAAGGTACAGGCTCAACAAAAATACTAGTTCACGCAAGTTACAGAGGTTCACGATGGAAGAGGGTTCAAAAATTGTGGGAAAAGGATGAATTCCTTCCTGCTCAGTGAAAGAGGGAATGGGGAGCATGGAAATAATGGTGAGAAAACCCCCACAATGATGGATTTTCCCACATAAATCTGCATGCACCTAGGTTGAAACTTGGATCTCTTTGGTGCTTGTTCCTCTCCACTTGGAGTTTGTTTCTTTCCACAAAGGAACTTAGGATAAAAGGTTTTATTTACCAAGCCTTAGTAGTTTAGGAAAATACATTATAATATTCCCTTAAGTTAATCCCTTAATCTTAGCCCCTTTTTCCTAGCCACTCAACCCCCTTCCCTTTCCCTTCCTAGTGGATCTTAGTCCCCCATAACTCTTTATTTTTGATTTGTCTACATGCAGCAATGTATTTTTATTAATGATTTGCATAATTACATATACAAAAATAGGCTCACTAGCCTTGGCATCTAGGTTGTCCAGCCTAATAAACACATAAGCCTCCAATCTTATAAATACTTGGCTCATCAGCCTATAAACTTCATTAAACATCATTAAAATTTAGCAGTGGCTCAGCCTTGGGTTATTACACTCATTTTTAGGAATGCCTTCCTATTTTCTAGGATTTCCCTCGTCCCCTCCCAAATGGCATGGGAATTATATCACATATTAAAAGAAATTTTATTCTTAAATTCCTTGAAACCTTGAACATATTATAATATAATTTTCCTTGGTTTTCATCCTTTCTCATGGGAAAGCTCACAATTTGATTGTCATCAAGAGTATATTTTATAAAATCTACCTCACTTACCACTCACCCTGATGAAAAACATGAATATAAGACCCCGACGAACATGCACATATTACCCCAAGGACCATATATTATTATAATGGTGGATTATTATAATAGTATTTGTGGAAGAGTGTCTACAAAGGAGGGGGATTAGTCTAATGTTTTTATTAACTCATTGGGAGGAGCTCATGCGAGCTAGGTTGTCTATAGTTACTGTCATCGTCAAAAGATTAAACATGTAGCCATTCTTCACATACCTTACCACATTCTGATGATGACCATACATTTAATATATATTTTGATTGATTATTTTAATATGTATTTTAGGGGGTGTGCACCATATGGAAATAACCACATTTAATATTATATTAATATTAGCCCATGTCGTCAGATCCCTAGCGATTGGAAATTACCTTAAAATTTTACCTCACTTATCTACCAACCAACCCCGATAATGAAGACACCTTAATATAGTTTATTTAAATATTATTTTAATCTTATTTTTGAATTGTGTGCATTCCTTGCAAATATATTATTTTAATATGGTTTAAATATAATGTGAGTTGATCATCATCGGGAGTGTGAGCTTGTCATTTTCGGAAGTGACCGGGAATGGGGGTAGTTAATCGTCATTGTCAGGAGTGTGGAATTAAGTGTGAGTTGGGGTGTGCATGCAAAAAACCCCGACGATGAAGACTTATGGGGAATATCATATGGGGATTTTGTATCCCATGGACTATGACCATTTTGGTGGGGGAGGGGGGGAATTATTATTATTATTATTTTGTATTGGGGGAATCAACAACTCATGGTTCTCATACTCACATGACACAGGGTCGATACCTGTCCGCTACCACTATAACCCCAGGTGATTCCATGCAGCCCGCAAGAATGGAGCATAAGTAAATCAGGGTGAGAATCGAACTTGAGACCTCTTTTTACATATTTCCTTCCATTTACATAGCACTTGCCAATCGGTCTACACCCTTGCGAGCTTAAAATTTGAAGGACATGGGGGTTGTCGTTGATCCACTTATGTGTGCACGATTCACGATACAATTTAATATAGTATCTCTAGGTGAAACCACACATTTGAGCACTACCTCAAGGTGCCCCCATGGCTCCAGGTAAATCCCTCACGAGAATTGAATGTTGCCCAATGGTGAGAAACTCCTCGCTTTCCACCATTGGATACAACCCCTTTGGGCGGAATTATAATTATTATTATTATTATTACTATTTTATTTTATTTTTCATTTTTTTATCTTTATTAATTCATAGTTTCACATAGGTGGGAGGGGGATAATTATTTTTATTTTGTTAATTTAATTCTAGTAATTTTTATCATTTTTATTTTTTATTTTTTATTTTACTATTTCCTAGTTTTACGGGAATTGGGGGAATATTTTAATATACTATTTGTTTTAATTTTATTAATTTTTATTAATGGGGGTAATTAAATTAACTTAATTTAAATTTTATTTGAGTTTCACTTATATCAGGGATAATTTTATTATTTTTTTGACAATTGTAAACAATGTAGATTAATGTGAAAAAAATTATTATTTATTATTTTTTAATTATTTTCCTAATTTGAAAAAAAAAAGGAAAATTAGTTAAAATTATACTGCAAGCCACAAGTCCCATGCCTACACAGGTTATTATTCAAACTATCCATAGGAGCTAAAAAACATTTAAATCACTAAGTATTGAACTCTCTTATGCATGTGGGATTTATGTTTATAGGATAAGGATCAATGACCCAGATTCACCCACAGGATTAATCGACGAGTGTTGAGTGATGTCCTTTAAACAAGCATAACTTGGGATACATGTGTCAATGTTTATCCCATGATAACTTGTTGGAAATTTATCAGATATAGGAATGCAGTGGTAGAGGTCTCCAGGTTGGAAAGGTGACAAAAGATGTCAAAAAATGAAGAAAACAACAGACCACGGATTTGGTGGGAAAAGTGAAAACATCAAGAAGCCATATCTAGAGCTATAAGAAACAAAATATATCCTAGGATGGCTTGCTAGAAATATGGAAGGGAGAAGAATTGGATAGTATTGTAAGTGTTGACAAATACTAAGTTGAAATTGTCTGAAAATGAAAAACAAAGAAGAAACACAAATTCAACTAAAGAATGGGCTACGCAGACTTCAAATGAACGAATCTCAAGCTACAGGAAATGGAATCAGACTAGCTATAGATCAATGAAGATTTGTGATAAAGGAGAAGAATATTACAAGATATTAATCAACATGAAAACATAAAATACGTCAAGGATAGCTCAAGGAACAGAAGAGGAGGCCAACAAACAAAGATATTAATATTTTCAATTAGATGTCATTTACAAACAGTCTGAGGGAGAAAGTAACCAATCAAGAGTCTCTTCATCTCCCATTTGTAACTCTCGCATATTCAGTTTCAAAAATTTAAAATAAATTGGGAGAAAACATAATGATCATCCATGAGAGCTAAAGAGCCTCTTATTTTATAAAAGAGAGCTTGTTGAATGCAAGAGAGTACTTTTTTCCCTTTGTAAACAAAATACGATACTATTACTATTGAGGGAATAAAGAGCAAGAGGCATTCTAGAAATTTATGGATTTGATGAATCTATATGAGACTATTCTTTGTGCATTTTTTTTCTTCTTGAGTAACATAGAATTATATTGTATGAACTATTTCTTCACTTTGTTCTATCTTCTCATATTGTCGTATGACTCCTTATGAGTATAGAAATAATGTTATGAATGAATTGTATAACTAATTGTCTATGTATATATAGCATTTTCATTATCACTTGTCATTATCATACATGAATTATTTGTGATTCTGATGATATTATCTCTCAATGTACTCATTCTTTTAGCTTTTCTTCCTATATAGGTTAGTAGTAGTTAGATTAGATTAGTTTAATTTTAGTTATATTATTATTAGGATTAATTATAACTCTTTGGGGGACAGTCTTTTGTCTTACCTCTTTTAATTTTAATTTTGAGCAGAAACAAGGCCCA
The DNA here is from genome assembly GCA_900067695.1 of Picea abies. Lineage (NCBI taxonomy): Eukaryota > Viridiplantae > Streptophyta > Pinopsida > Pinales > Pinaceae > Picea > Picea abies. Next base: position 10,415 of record CBVK0102802333.1, read on the forward strand.
CACACTTGTCGGAAATGCTACACCAAATAATAATAGGTCTAATTGGGACCTGTCGTCGAGTTTTCTCCCTTACCTTCTTGATAGGCCATTCAAACCCATCAGCACAGTGCTTCATTAAGGTCTCGTATCTTAGATAGTTCATCGAACTTCTTCTTGATTTCTTCCTTTGTTTCTTTTAATTCCTTTTTACTTTAATTCATCTCACTACTGCATTTGGGTCAAATTCCGACGGCGCGTTCGACGCAATTTCCACTTTCTATTGTCGGAAGACCAACAAACCTCAGACCCCCTCAAATGTCATTTCACATGACGTTGTTTTTCCGATGACCACATTTTCGTCTATATTGCAACATTTCAAATGTGGCAAGAGAGACGTTGCAAACGTGGCAAGATCGGCGTTTCAAACGTGGAAAGAGAGACATCTAAAACATGGCAATAGAGACATCCGGAATGTGTCAAGACCAGCGTCTGGAACGTGGCAAGAGAAACATCTTAAACGTGGCAAGAGAGACGTCTGAAACGTGGCAATAGAGATGTCTAAAATGTGGCAAGAGCGATGTCTTGAACGTGGCAAGAGTGGCGTCTTAAACGTAGCAAGAGAGATGTCTTGAACGTGGAAAGACCAACGTCTTGAAGGTGGCAAGAGAGACGTCGGGAACGTGGAAAGAGAGACATCAAGAAAGTGGTAAGAGAGACATCTTATACATGGCAATAGAGACATCTAGAATGTAGCAAGACCAACGTCTTGAAGGTGGCAAGAGAGACATCTAGAATGTGGGAAGAGTGACGTTAAGAGGTATCATCTCTGACGTGGTTTCTATGGGAGCGACACTCCAAGATGTCACAATAGAGACTTTCTTGTAGGTATTTAAAAAAAAATACAATATCAGTACTAAGAGGGACAGGTACAATAACCTTTGCTAAGATACTAGCCATATCAATATTTAAATCTATATCATCGGTCTATATTTAAGAAACTTGGATTTTTTTATTAACAATTTATCCTCTTAGTTTATGTATCAATTAGATACAATGTTCTTAACACTTTCTTATCTCTGTAGCCACTAGGTGTCATTGGTTCTTTTATTTCAATCTTAAATAATGACCTAATATTATTTTGATAATATTTAGATAAGACTATAACAATTGATTGTAATTCCATGGTTGCTGGTGTGCCGAGATGTTTTTTGGGGTCTATAATTTATGAGTCAAAGAGAGATAATAGTCTCTATTAGAGACATCTGATGTTGGTCACTTGCTTTAGTGTGGGCAGGAGAATAATCACAACATCACATATTAAAGATAACATGAAGTAGAAAAATATTTCAATATACAAGGAGACATGCTTTCGCTCCATTGAAAAGAACCATTTGATTAGGTAAAATGTTAATAACTGCAAAAGAAAAGGCCAATTTTCCCTCCATCGAAGGGAATCATTTCATTGGGTAACACCTCATATCAACATAAGTGAAAATCTAAATTGCACATTGCCAACCAACTATTAAAAGCCAATAGCACCACTAGAATCCAAAGAATTTAGGGAAGCTTCATCAAGCAAAAAGTAAAAACAAACAATCTTTGAATCCAACCCCTATATATTCCAAAGCCAAACTCCTCTAAAGCATCAACAACTTCAAGTTCTTGTCTTGCATCTATTTTCCATAATCAACCATCAATTCCAATACACTAATGCATTTCCAACCACGGATAATTAACAACTTGGCTACACAACCATTTTTGCCATCATTAGCAGCTAACACACTCTTTTTACATTGCCTCTCTTGAGAATAACATTCATCCAACCCACATTAATAACACCTTAAGTACAAGACAATATCCTATAACCCTGTCTTAAGTGATCCCCCTCTATAACATCACATATCTAAGCCTTTAAATGCAAAGGTTTATCTAACATTCACTGTATAGACACAACTATCCTAACAATACCTCAACTACATCTCACTCACATTATTAATCAATGTAAATATGTGCTATCCTCACCTTTATGCACTCGTTTGGTTAGTGCTTGTAACCTACTAATCCATGTCGCTTGCTCACTTCTATTATTACACCTAATTAGCACCCACAATCCTGATATATAAACCCCCTACCCATTTAAGTATGGGGGTTGCAGTTCACAAGTAGCATAATTTCTCTTAGCATATTTTCAAATTGTATTGTTCCTATCATCACAGAATCGCATGCCTAAAGCATTCAAGGAACAATCACTTGAAATACAACCATTAATTTTCTAACTATTGTCTTCATTCTGCATGCATTTGGAGTTGACTTGCACCATGCTATATGAGTGATCAAGAAAGACAATTTTTTCTATATACAATTTCCAACAAAATTAGTCACTATTTTGCAAGCTTTTAATGGCCCACAATCAATAGCATATATTAACTACAACTATAGGATAATTCCTGTGTACAGTTGATGAGGGTATTCTCATAGTTGACTAGTCTAAATTTATCACACACGGAAGCCAGACAATACTTAGCCATAATGCCATACAATTTACATGACACAACACACTAGCATATTTGCAAAGTACTTTATAAATATATGACAAACAACTTTATGAATATACAAAAATAGTATATAAGAGGTTTGAGAAAACAAAGATGATTACAATATCTAGCAAGCTTCCATAGAATATTTTAATAAAACGCAAGCAACTTCTACAGTATTTGGTACTGAAAAGGACCAAACAAGGAATACACCAAACAAACCAAAACATTCAACATACTATTTTCAAATAGGAGCCCTAATTCAAATAGTAGCCTTCTCAACATGTCCAAAGTGCTCAGACGCATTAACAAATTCTTCACAATCTGCTCCAACTTCCTTAAATGATGAAACAAGCTTTGGAATAAGCTTAGCCAACATAATCTTGAAACCAATCAAGCTGGTGCTTTGAGTGTCTACTCTGCCATGCACTCCCATCATTGCCTCTCCTAAAAGACATCCAACTTGAGCACCCATCATATAGGCAAAGCAGGCACCAAGAATATAATGGCCCCGTTGATGGAAGTGCTCTCTCACAAATGATTCAAAATGTTGCAAACAATGATAAGGAACAATATAAGGTTTCTACAGCTACAGCTATCAACAATCAATGCAAACAGAAATAACCTATACCTGCATAAAGACAATAACTTATAAAGTCGAGAATGTGATTTTGCATAGTTTCTTCTAAGGTAGAACAATATGAAGATTTTTTAAAACAGTACCTGAAAACAGAGTATGAGGTCTCTCGACAACACTGCTACACATTCAGAAGATTCACAAGGAAGAGAACGTTGTCTCACACACTTTCTCACATTGACCCATTCATCTTCTTCAGCACCGAATCCAGCAAACCTTACACAGACTTCCTGAAAAGAATGGAAAAGTTGTTGAATTTTTAGGCACAAAAGCAATAAAATAAAATGAAGAATATAAAAGATTTCAAGATGATCACTACTATCTACTACTTAGCAGAGATATTCCAGACAAATATAAACTTACAGCAGAAGCTGACAAAAGCGTGAATTATGCCAGCTACTCAGAAAATACAAAAACAAAAATGGAAGCCACAACTAACTCATTTTAGTAGACACCTAATCATTTGAAAAAATTCCAGTAGCAAACAATACTTACTAGATCACCAGACTCGAACATTCTGTGTGTGACAAATGAAGCTACATCGTACCTATGTCAGCAAAACACAACCCTTGTCAGATAAAATCTTACACGTATGGCAAAGAAATTATAATGATTCATCCTGCACTCCTATAGGAAGCACAAGTGAACAACTTCACATGGCATAAAAAATGCTCCTAAATTTCCACTTTATTCCCAATAGCAAAGACTTTGACCTCCGACAGTGAGTCATTAACAGCAACAAAAGTTAAATAGGATATCAAATTTTAACTGTGAAACAATTGACAAGTAAAGCATGCCTTTTATCAATGAAATCATAGAAGATGAAAAAAATCATCAGAGAAATAGATAGAGAAAAAGATAAACTTCAGCTTCATTCACAAATAGCATATAGCCGTAAAATATATCAAATTCTCAGTGGCCGCCCCCTTTTAATGATTCTACTTAGCTGTAATTTTTCTAACTAAATCTGAATGATGTCTACAATGACAGTGAACATTTTAAAAGTTAAAACATAAAAAGCTTCCAGTGAAATGAATCAATGATTGGAAAACTAACTGAATAGACCTGTTATAAGCTTTACACATCAAATAATTTTTTTTTGTGTGCACAATGAGATTTACTTGGATCAGTAATTTCCTTACTATGTAACACATTATCCAATGACGTTTTCCTGGAGGAAACAAAATCAGAGGACATGTTATCACTATGTAATTTTCCCGGCTGTGAAAGGAAAGTTACGGAGGTAACCATGAAAATGTAGCCTTGATATATCCCCTGGTTCTTGAAATTTAGAGGCCATAAATCCACTTGTTCCATTGTCCATGTAAATTATCTCAACTTTCTCAATAGAAGAAATTAGTTTCTCCTTATATGTATGTTCCATATTCCACTAGTCTACAGTACTAGAGAAGATGATAAATAAGATGAATCCCCTTCTCTCTGACTCAAGCTTTCTAACAACACCTCTGTAACACTTACCTCATGTTGCAAGGAAGATATGTTGTATGAATCATGTTTATGGTTGGTAGGTGTATGTGACAACAAAATACTCATTCTTCTCGATGATACAAAAGATTTATAATGAATTTTCTAAACTGAACTAAGGTCTGGATTAAGGATTTTCAATTTATGTCATCGATATCCATGTTTCCAGCAAGGTGCTTCCCCAAAATGGAAATAGGAATCAAACTTGATATATCTAGAATTCTATTTATTCAACCATTATTTAATGATGAGAAAACCTATAGTCTTTGCCATCAAACAAATATTCCAATTGTGTCTTAGAACATGTCTATGAATTATGCCTTTCAACTATCACTTCTTTCCAAATCATGGTTCATAATAGATACAAATGTAAGAGCTTCAACAAGTCAAAATAAATCTCTCATCCAGAATAGTTTATACGACTTCTTTGGAATTTTTAATTTTGTTTTTCAAGTTTTATGTATATACAGAAGTGGTTTTCTTTGGTTAAACCAGCACCACAAGAAGTAACAAGAAGCCACTTTTATTTATCTCAAATTACATATGGCGAACAATTGCAAACCTTCCAAGTTGCTACCTTCTCAGTTGTACTACATATTCTTCTCTACAATTTACATTGTTGTCTTTCTTGTTGACAATGTTGATCCACATTTTCTACCTTTGGATTTTCTCAAACCTTCCCTATGATCAAAAGTTTAAGGATGAGTTCCCATAGAAGGAAAATTTTCATGAACTACATTTTCCCCATTATCATCAAGCCATATAGAATTCTCAGGTAAACCCCTAGTTCATATTCACCAGTATCCACCAAACCCACAAGTTGCTACACCCAAGATTTCCAGACATATTTTCTAAATGAGATGCAAAGAAGCCAACTCCTACTACAAATGAAATAATTTTCATAGGCTTCTAGTAAAGTCAAGTCATTCCCATGGATACAGTCAATCATTCCCATGGATGAATTCAACTTACACTTGACAAAAGATATCCATGCTATTACAGCAGCAAACAATCTTCTTACAGCTGCTATTGATACAGGGATTTTTCATGAGACGACCCAATCCTTCCAAGTCTTCCAAGTCTTCTTAAGAGTTTATTTCAAACAAACCCTAGCACACTAAGCCTTCATATAATCCTTTCAACTCTTTCATTACACAAGAACAAATACTACAAGACAAGTACATTAAGAAGATACAAATGATGTAGTGACTAAGTTGTTAAAATACAAAGACACTCTCTTCCCTTTATATAAGATGGGTGAGGGAGGCTAACTATAGAAAGCGGATGAAGTCCACAAGCAATGTAATCTAAGCCACTATAGTAGATCCACATGAGGAGTGCTCCTCTCCAAGGTTCACACATGTCACAAGTGGTCTTACTCCACCTCCCAAATGGTGCACTATCTAAGCTAAGGCTCCACATATCAAGAACTCCTCATCATATGGCTACATGCTCTCCAAAACAAGGCCCCAAGCTCCATCGCTCCTCCACATGTGTGTGTTGGGTCCATAGCGACTTTCAAGTGGTGCACCCTCCAAGTAATACTTCCTCAAGTTGAGTGATGGAGCTTGGGGCCTTGTCTTGGGGAGCATGCAACATTATGATGGAGAGTTCTTGATACATGGAGCCATAGCGCTTAACCTCCTAAAGTCTGCCACGTGGTCTTGATGCTCCTAGGGCCAAACATCCTTCCTCCTAGTGCCTAGTGCCTAATGCTTCTCCACAAGATAGATCCACATCCTATGTTAAAGCCCCATCCTCAACATGCA
>CBVK0102802343.1:0-21580 GCA_900067695.1 Picea abies
CAAAGCTAAACTAAATAGAGAGATCCCTCTCTGAAGCTGGAAGGGCTAGATCCCAGCTTTAAAAGTGGTTGGTTAAGGTTACCTTTGTGTATTTCCTCTTTTTCAACCTCTAGGAAATTACAGAGTGATAACACATTCTCTATTGTTTTTCTCTATAACCTCATCCTAGCCTAGGATTCCTTACCTTGGGGTGGATCTTAGTCCTAGCTCAGGGGTGACCCACTGCTGAGCTTTATGAACAACGTGGTCTAAGTTTGGGAGTTTCATGGAAGGCCTGCATGTGGTTGGTGGAATTACCATCGTTTCAAAGATAAGTACCAGACGATGTTTTAATTATGTTTTTCATGTCTGTGTATTTATATTTATCATGTATTCTATTGTGCATATGAATTAATGTTAATTCCATGGATCATTTATGTCAGTAGTAATTTTGTGTTGACTCTAAGTTTAGATGTGTTTAATCTATTTTAAATGCATGTTATTAATTAAGCATAAAATGATGTTGTTAATCAAAGTAGCATCTTCCTGGCTAGTGGGTTCGATGACGCCCAAGGGAGCGTTATAGAATGGTATCAGAGCCATGGTTTCGACGCTGAGCCTGGATGGGCCAGATAAGTGGGCTTGGACCGAATTTTTTTTGAGAAGAAATTGTGTCGGGAGGGCCAATTTCAAACCCCGAAATGTTCTTGAGTGTCAAGGAGTCACTTGACCATGTTACAAATCTCAGGAGGTTTAGCGGTATTTTAGAATCCGCAGCCGGTGTGGTATATGACCACCGGGAGAGAGAGAGAGTTCAATGCATGAGGTGCTATAGTTGTAGGATCTGTTCGAGAGGAAAGGAGAACCCTCATGATCGTTAGATCTGGAGAATGTGCTCAGGGCTTAAAACCCTTTAGAGTTGCACAGGAACGTGGAAATCGCAGTACGCGAAATCCCGAAACGATCTACACCATAGATCATAGGAGAGGAACTTGGCCCTTGGATGAAGTAGATTAATAGATTGTAATTTCATTAAGCAGTGGGAAAATTTGGGCGACCAGAATTTGCATGCCCAAATCTATGACTAGGGTTCCATTTCAGACCCCCTTTGCCTTTCTACCTTTAATAAGGGGGGGGGTCCAGAATGGACGACTTTGTGTGGGTCCCCGGAAACACCGAAAGGATCTACGCCATAGATCTGAGAGAAGTTTAACTGTTGGATTTCACTTGGAATGGATGTGGACACATGGGTGTGTACCACATGCCAGTGGGTCGAGAAGAAAAGCGAGAGTGGTGGGACACGATGACATCACCGAGGGTGACATGGACCCTCCTGAACATGTTGCAAGACACCATGGTTAAGGGAGAAAACTGTACTATGGGCCCGAAGGGTAAGGAGATAGAAATTTCAGAAGTCAGGGATTGAAGTGACAAGAGACTTGGAGTCACTGCTTCATGAACTCCCGGGTACCGAAGACCCAAAAACCGAAGTGTCGAAATCCTAAAATCCCTACCTTGGTTGGCGATAGTTGTGTTGTGGGCCCAGGGGGAGAGAGGTTGGAAGTTTGGGAGCCGAGAGTTGGAGAGGGAAGTGAGTGTGAGAACCTTCGTGGACCAAAACCCCGAAACCTGAAACCTCAAAGTCCCAAAGTCTCAAAATTTTCAAAGACAAAAGAACCATCGAGGATTTAACTGTTGGATCCTCGTAGACCAAAACCCCTAAACCCAAAAGTGAGTATGAGAGTCTTGTGGACCGAGACCTCAAAACCAGAAGTCTCGAAATTTGCAGAGCCAAACAAAGCTCAGAAAAATTAGTGGATTCGAAACGTTTTTCTTATTCACGTTGGTTTATGAATGTTGAAGTTTTATTAAGGATTTAAGGCTTGTAAAACTTTGATTGACTGGACGTTGTGTGTGCAGAGTTCAACGAGTGTTGGGACAACTGAGTATAGAAATGGAAGAGGTGAATATTGCCTCCAAATTAGAGGACGAAAGAGAAGGAAGGGATGTAAACCTGCGAGTCGAAGGATCGAACTCCAATGGGCACAGAAGAGAATTGGATAAGGAAGGACATATGATGAAACTCATTGAAAGATTGCAGAAATATGCCCAGGCTCGTCGAGCTGATAGTCAAAAGCTCATGAGATTCAGGGATCAACAGGGTGAATTCAACTTAAAAATTTTGAAGAGCCTGGAAAGAATAGAAAGGAAATTGGAGAAGGGGAGTGACTCAAGAAAGACAGAGAGTCGCAGGACCTCTGAGAGGAAAAGAAGATCAAGAAATGTCTAGACCCCTGAGAGGAGAAGAAGATCAAGGAGTGGTAGTAGGCATCATCATCACTCACCAAAGAATTCCAGTAGGGAGGCACATAGTGGTTCAAGCCCATCCCCTACCCGAAAGCACAGGAGATATGGGATGGATGAATTGAAAGGGGAGATGAATAAGATTAAGCCTCCTATATTTGATGGAGAACATAATAAGGAGGAAGATGTCGAAACATGGTTTCTTGGCATGAGGAAATATTTCCTATTGTAGAATTATTCCTCTCATGCAGAAGGAAGAATTGCGATGTATCAACTAAAAGGAAAAGCATCCATGTGGTGGGATCATTTTGTGCAGGTGCAACACATTAGAGAGAAAGATATCACTTGGAAGGAGTTCAAGAGGTATTTTGAGAAGAAATACCTGACTAAAAGATATTATGACAGAAAGATGAAGGAGTTCTTCGAACTCAAGCTAGGTAGCATGACCATTGATGAATACGATTGAAGTTTCTTGGAACTATTGAAGTATGTTCAATTCATCAAGGATGAGGCTGTCAATATTCATAGGTATCTGAGTGGACTGTCACCTACCATTGGTGACAAGATTTAGTATGATGATCCTAAGACTATGGAAGAAACAATAAGAAGGGATAAATGCTTATATGAACAGCAAAGAGAAAAGCTTACCATTCGGAAGGCTTGGGATGACCAGAGGAAGTTTAAGAAGGAACAAAGGTAGAAGGGAAACAAACCTCCCTTTTTCAAAAATAGTCCTCAAGGACATATATCGTTTAGAGAGTCGAGAACAACTGAAGTGGGGGAACAAATGTAGAGACAGACGCCCATTCAGTGTTGTGGCTGTAAAGGGAACCACAAATACAGAGATTGTCCCCATAAAAATGGCAAAGCAAGAACTGTCCATAATGTTCAACAAGCTGAAACAGTGGAGGACATGGGAATTATAATGCCAAGGATCTATGTTTCCCTAGACAACAAGCAAGTTGAATTTCAATCTCACATGATTGAAGTGGAAGGTATGATTAACAACCAACCATTTATTATTTTAATTGATTCAAGGGCTAGCCATAGTTATGTAGATCCTAGGGTGGTGGAAAGTTTGCATTTATCAAGAAGAAAACATGAAAAGTCTTGGTTAGTGCAGTTAGCTACAAGAACCAAGAGGAAAGCCATTGATTTGGTTAAGTCATGTCTTGTGTACATGAAAGGATTGAGCACTAAGGCTGAATTGAATATTCTACCTTTAGGCTCTTATGACTGCTTAATTGGGATGGACTAGTTGGACCAGCACCATTCCTTTTTGGATTTTCATAACAAGAAGTTTACATGCATGGATGAGGAAGGGAATCGAAAAATAGTCCAAGGGATTCCTAGAGCTTTGGTGGTTAGAGAAATCTCAGCAATGCAGCTGAAGAAGTGCTACAGAAAATATTGTCAATTATTTGCAGCCCATGTGGAAGAAGCATTCATATATGAAGTCACAAATATTGGAGACCATGAAGTACTTACAGAGTTTGAAGACATATTTCAGGAGGTATCTGGACTACCTCCGAAGAGAGACATTGATTTGTCTATAAATTTGATGCCTGGAGCAGCTCCAGTGTTGAAAGATCCTTATAGAATGAGTACGTTAGAGCTGAAAGAGTTGCAATTGCAGCCTTAAGAGCTTCTAAAGAAGGGGTCCATTCACCCCAATGTGTCACCTTGGGGTGCCCCAGTCCTACTCGTGAAGAAGAAGGATGGAACATTGAGGTTGTGCATTGATTTCAGACAGTTGAACAAAGTACCTATCAAGAACAAGTATCCTCTGTCGAGGATCGACGATGTTTTTGATCAGTTGAAAGGTGCGAAAATATTTTTGAAGATAGATCTCAAATCGGGATATCACCAGGTAAGAATAAAGGATGAAGACATCAGAAAGACTGCCTTTAGAACAAGGTATGGTCATTACGAGTTCACAGTGGTACCATTTGGGTTGTCAAACACACCTGTTGTTTTTATGTCCTTGATGAATGGTGGATTCAGGGACTATCTAGACAAGTTTTTCATAGTCTTCCTGGATGACATTTTGATGTATTCCAAGTTAGAAGTAGAGCATGAACAACACCTAAGGATGGTGTTGCAAGTGTTGAGAGAACACCAGCTATATGCCAAGTTGAGAAAATGCTCGTTTTATCAAAGGCAGATCCATTACTTGGGGAAAATTATTTCATAAGAAGGGATCGTCGTGGATCCTAAGAAGGTTGAGGCCATCAGAGAATGGCTAGTGCCAAGGAATGTGGTGGAAGTTATATCCTTTATGGTTCTAGTGGGATATTACAGAAGGTTTATAGAAGGGTTCTCAAGGATAGCTCACCCTATCACTTTCTTTCAAAGGAAGGAGAAAAAGTTTCAGTGGACTGAAGAGTGTGAGAAGAGTTTCCAACGATTGAAGCAGCTGTTAACCAATGCTCCAATCTTGAGGATTGCAGATCCAAATATGGATTTCGTGGTGTATACAGATGCGTGTAAGGAAGGGTTGGGAGGATTTCTCAGCCAAAATGGATTTGTAATCTGTTATGAGTTCAGGAAGCTGAAAGAGCATGAAAAGAATTATGCCACTCACAATTTGGAGTTGACAAAATCGTTCACGCTCTGAGGAGATGGAGACATTACCTCATGGGCAGGAGGTTTTAACTCAAAACAGACCATAATGGTCTAAAACACTTGTTTGAACAACCAACCTTAAATGCTAGACAAAGTAGGTGGCTAGAATTTGTGTGTGAATACGACTTTGATATCAAGCATATCAAAGGGAAGGAAAACAAGGTGGTTGATGCACTCAGCAGAAAGGTGCATGAATTACATGCTACATCCATTAGCATGTATAGGACTGATATTAAAGATAGAATTTTGGAAGCTGCAAATGCAGATTTGCAGTACAGAGACTTGGTAGCAAAGCTACAACAAAGAGAGAGACCACAGAAAGAGGGAAATTACATCTTGAGAGCTGATGGAATACTTCTGTATAAAAATAGAGTGTATATACCCAATGTCCAGGAATTGAAACTTGTGATTCTAAAAGAAATGCATAACATGACTTATGATGGACACCCTGGATATCATAAGACTGTGGCAGCAGTCAAAATCCATTATTTTTGTCTAGGTATGAAGAGAGAGATCGCTGAATACATCGCCAGATGTATGGAGTGCCAGAAAGTTAAAATTGAGCATAGGCACCCAGCAGGGTTGCTGCAACCTTTGCCCATTCCTGAATGGAAGTGGGAAGTGGTGACCATGGATTTTATTACAGGATTGCCTAGAACGAGCAAGCAGCACCATTTGATCATGGTTGTGGTGGAAAAGATTACAAAATATGCCCATTGCATTCCAATGAAAACCACTCACAAGGTAGCAGATGTTGTTGATATCTTCTTAAAAGAAGTGGCACGCTTGCATGGAATTCCTAAAACAATTGCGTCTAATAGGGACTCGAAATTCACCTTGAATTTTTAGAAAGGACTATTCAAAGGATTCAGAACGAATCTGAATTTTAGTACAGCGTATCATCTCGAGTCTGATGGATAGACAGAGAGGGTGAATAGAGTAATAGAGGACATGTTGAGAATGTATGTGATGGACAAACCATCAAGATGGGAAGACTACCCGGATTTGGTAGAATTTGCCTACAATAATGGGTATCATGCATCGTTGAAGATGAGCCCATTTGAAGCACTTTATGGAAGAAAGTGCAACACTCCAATGAGCTAGGATAATCCAGTTGGCAAAGTAGTAGTTGGGCCAGAGTTGCACAAGGAGATGGAGGACCAAATGATAAAAATTAAACAGAATTTGAAAGCTGCCCAGGATAGGCAGAAAAGTTATGTTGATAAGAATAGAACCCATAGAGAATTCAAAGTGGGTGATCATGTTTTCCTAAAAGTGAAAACCAACAGGAGTTCCCAAAAGCTGGGAAGTTGCGCCAAGTTGGCAGCCAGATTTTGTGGGCCATTTGAAATCCTAGAAAGGATTGGGCCAGTTGCATATAAGCTTGCAATACCTGCATCTATAACTATACATAATGTGTTTCATGTTTCATTTCTTAAGAAACATATACCTGATGCTAATCATGTTATCGATTGGAATGTGATTCAGGTGGAACCAAAAGGTGTCCTGCAAGTGCATCCTGTGCGCATATTGGACAAGAAAAACAAACAGCTCTAGAATCGAGCTATAGGGCTTGTAAAGGTCTAGTGGACCTGGTACGGTCCTGAGGATGCAACGTGGGAGCATGAAGATGTTATGCATGCAAAGTGCCCGCATCTTTTTGAAAATTTTGAAAAGCTTGCAGATGCAATGTAAAGTTGCACTAAGGACAGTGAAGAAATAAGGGGAGGGGGATTGTAATGTCCCCAAGGCCGAGCCCTGTTGTAAATCATGTTTCTAAAATGAATTGTAATTATGTTTTATAGGCTAGTGAGCCAAGATTATATAAGCTGGTGGGATTATGTGATTGTTAATCCAGAGAGCCTAAGTGTTGAAGGCCAAGAGCCTTCTTTTGTATATGTAATCATGTAGAACATTAATAAAAATATAAACACCGTTGCATGTAGACCGGCCACGATGAATGAGTGATGAGGGACTAAGCTTCCATAGAGTGGGAAAGGGATTAGGGGTTGGAAGGTGGGAAGAGGGGCTAAGTGTTGAGCCTAGGGGCTTAAGTCCTTGGGAATAATATTTTAATATTATTCCAAAAGACCATGTGAAATATATGTTTTATCCTAAGTTATTTTGGAATGACAAGTGAATTCCAAATGGGGAGGAATGCATGTTGATGTAATGCATGCAGTTTCATGGGTGACAAGTGTCAACCCAAGTGCATGCAGTTAAAACTGTTGAATTGAGTCGTGATGGGGGTTCCTCCTCCATTCCACTGTCGACCATCTGAACGTGAGTCCCGTCTGACCTCTGCAAGATACCCTCGTGCAATTCTGAAACCAGGGAAAAGGTCTGTGTTGATTCCTAAGGAAACCGATACATTCCTTGCCTAAAAAGTTTGAGCCTATGCATGGGATCTCTGTACACGTTTTGCAATCTCGAAACCAAAATCGTGAGTCTATTTCATGATTGTTGAGCCTGTTTGGGAAGCTCATGTTTGTTTTCCCAGTTGGTTGTTGTGGCCACGTAGTGTTGGACTGCACATGGCTTACTGGCCAGTGTGAGTTCATGCTTATCCTATGTGTAACCTCTCTTCAGGTGAGGGAGGTGATTGTTGTTGGAAGAGGCAGGTTGTCAGGCCTGTGAACAACTCTCTCCAGGTGAGAGAGTTTGTTGGGAAGTGGTTTCTTCTAGAGAGTGTCCAACACCAGCTTCGGGCTCTGAGACTTCCTGATCTGGCCTATTGCCGAGACCTAGAGAGGGAGGTGTAGCACTAATGGACTGTGCTTGTAAAGGTGTATACTCCCGAGTGGAACAGGCATGTGGGGAATGAGAGTCTGGGAGTAGTGGGCGTAAGATGGCATCCTGGGAAGAATCCTTCCAGTCATTTTGTGTTGTTTTTCCCTGTAAACTCAGCCTAGCCTAGGATTCCTTACCTTGGGGTGGAGCTTAGTCCTAGCTCGGGGGTAACCCACTGCTGAGCTTGATGAGAAGTATGGTCTAAGGTTGGGAGGTTCATGGAAGGACTGCACATGGTTGGTGGAATTACCACCATTTCAAAGATAAGTACCAGTCGATGTTTTAATTATGTTTTACATGTCTATGTATTTATATTTATCATGTATTATGTTGTGCATATGAATTAATGTTAATTCCATGGATTATTTATGTCAACAGTAATTTTGTGCTGACTCTGAGTTTAAATGTGTTTAACCTGTTTTAAATGGATGTTATTAATTAAGCATAAAATGATGTTGTTCATCAAAGTAGCATCTTCCTGGCCAATGGGTTGGATGACGGCCGGGGGAGCATTATAAATTCATACACTAACCTCTGTCTTGTCTAGTAGGCCCAACTAGACTTGTAAGTGCCCTTGTTTTTCTTACCCAAGTGACGAAACAAACACAACACTCCATATCAACCATGACAAGACAATAATGATTCATCTTTACATCAATCCAAATATGAATCATATATCAATGACAACTCATTGATCCATCTTCATATATGCATGACATCATATGGCTATGACTCCACTTGATATCAATCCATTGACATCAAGGAAAATACATGATCCATCAATCACTATATCAATATACTATGAAACAACATTGTTCCTTTGACATCAATCCTTTGACATAAATCCTTTAACCTTAGACATCAATCCTTTGTCATGAATGAAAACAAGATCCAACAATCTCCCCCTTTGAAATTGATGGTAATACCAACATTGATGTCAACACCAATCATTGATGGAAACATGTAGACAAGGCATTTCTCTACATCAATAGTCATCTCAATCACATCAATGTGACTATCTCTCCCCCTTTGACATCAATGGAAAAGGGTAGTTATCTCCTTGGGGTTGCTCCCCTTGCCTGAACTCTTCTTGGTGTTTCTCCCCCTACCTGGATGCCTTGATCTTCCTCTGATAATATCTCCCTTTTTTAACAAGGGATATCACTCTGATGTAATGCTAAAGATATATAGCTCATTCTCCCCCTGTGAGTATGCCTCCCCCAATATTCTCTACAATATGAACAATATGCTACCACTGCAATATGCTTCTACTACAAATTCTACTACTCAATTGAAACATAGATCAACCTCTATTTCTATGAATATCCTTGGACCTTTCCATGCATCAATCTCGTGCTATACCACACATCATGAAGAAAAATATACGTCAACAATGAATAGAGAATCATGAACAAAACATCAACCATGTACATCATGTGTCATCCAATGTGCCAACCATGCACAACAACCATGTGCATCAACCATAAGATATCGATACCATACAATATGCCATAAGATATCATCAATGGAGTGTGTCAACCATATGCCTCTACCAACATGCCAACCATGTGCCTCAAACAAGTGTCATATCACTCATGATATGCCTCCACCATGAACCAAGTGCCACAACCATGTATCTCAATCAATCAAGTGTCTCAACTATATCATCCCATACATCATGTACCAAATTATATGATAAACAAGTAATACCAATGGTGTACTTTAGCCAAGTACTATCATCCACAAACATATACCCTCTATGAGTGCATCAACATTGAACTAAACATGTATCCCCACTTGTACTAAGAAAATGCATCAACCATGCACCAATACCAAAACAATATGAACTACAATCAATATGTGCCCTCATATATGTAAGCCATATCCACCATAAAACATGTGACAATCATACTTCTAGCAGATGCCTCTAACAATGTACCAAAATTTTACCAAACATGCATCACTCTATATATCAAGCTATGACTCGTCAATGGTATATAACATGACCACCTCATCAACTCATCAACTACATGTCCCAATATGTAGCTCAACTACATGCCAAATGCATGCACCAAGATATCCAACAAATATGCCTTCAATAATACATCATAAGATATATCAATGGAACTCAAATATGTATCAACCATGTCTCTTAATAGATCTGCCGCAACCACCATTTACTTCAACAAATACTAAGCATTCAAAACTACATTTACTAGAAGTGTGCCTCAATAAATTAATGATATCTCTAGCTAGCATCATCGTGATATATCTCATAACCAAAATGCCATAACTTCATTGTCACAAACAACATTGTTCCTCAACTAAAAAGTGTATGAATCCAAACTCTAGGGTTAGTACCATACATCCACACTCAACCATATGTCATCACCATACATACATCAATTATGCATGCCAACATGTAATCATGAAAACCTGCAACAAACCATGTTAGAACCTGCAACAAACCATGTCAGACCCTGCAACACAGATTTATACCATCATACCATGTTGCGACTCATATCATAGGCTTTTTTGCAAGACTTTTACCACAGATATGTGTCTTGCTGCACAGACAACTCACGTATGTATGCGACCTATTCATAGTTCAGCTTGTGTATCTATGCGACTGTTACCATCATAACTCGTGTATGCTTCTGAAGAAGTCCAACTTGAGCATCCATTAAGGTTTACACTCTATTCTGATTGATCATTCTTCTTCACCCATTTCTGAAGGTGTCCCAGCTTCTCATAACTTAAGCTTTGAGCTTCCATATTTCCAACATTGTCTTCTCTTCTAGCCTCATGTGTTCTCCTAGTAATGCTATATGAAGTCCCCACTATGGATTGTCTTCTTGTGTTCCAACAATCCTAGGATTTGTGACCAAATCCACTACAGTTGTAGCATCTCATGGTGTGACAATGAGTAGCAATGTGTCCTACTTGATTACATCTCCAACACCTTAGGGTGTTATGAAGCCTTCCATTATCTTTCCTTGCATAGTATCTACATTCCAAAGCTTTGTGACCATATTCATTACATGAGTAACAATGACCATGAAAAACATTTTCATACCTTTGCTTTGGTGTCCATATTGAAGGTGTCTCTCTTCTTTGAGGTGTAAATATGTCTTCTTGATGTCTTCCTTGCTTTGTTATTTTGAAATTTTCCTTCCCCTGTGTAGATGGTTGACCTGCAACATTTTTTCCATCTTTTGAGAATGTGGGACTTACCTCAAGCTTCTTTGAGGTGCTTGCTTCAATATATGTAGTTTCTTTGTTATATCCAAGACCTGATTTATCATTTGGTGATCTTTGAATATCCAAGATATCATTCAATATTGTTGAGTTATTCAAGAATTTGTTTGAGTTCTCTACTTTCTTTCTAAGATCAACAACTTCATCTTCCAACTTATGACATGACTCTTCCTTTTCATTTACTTGTTTCTTTAGTAATTCCTCTACCCTTTTGGCTTCTTCGATTTGGGTCTTGAGATGGATATTAACTTCAAGACTTTTTCTTATCTCATCATCTACCTTCTTATTTTCTTCTATCTCATTCTTTGGTCTTTTGATCTCTTCTTCTTTTTCTTCTAATTGAGACCTTTTACTTTCTTCTTGTTCCTTGAGCATTTTCTTTAGTTTCTAAATATGTTTTTGATTCTTTTCAAGAAACCTTTTAGTGTTCTCCAAAAGATAGCTATATTCTATATAACTATGGTCATAGTTGTACTCATATAGACCCCAATAAACTTTTTTTTTAATCTTTGAAAGCTCTTCTTCAACTTCTTCCATGGGATAATCATCATCTGATTCTATACAAACTATTTCTAGATCTTCTTCTTCACATGTAGAGAAACATTCAACATCATCACATTTATAATATTTGCAATTAGAGGAGTTTGGAGATTATTTACCTTCATTGTTCTTGATGGAGTTTTCTTTAGTGTCTTCTTTCTTTCTTTGGTATGTCTCCTCTAGCTTTAGCCATAGATCCTTTGTGGAAATGCATTGTCTCGTGCTCTCTTTGATAGAACTTGAGAGTCCACTAAGAATGGTCTTGAGAGCCAATGCATCATTCTTCTTTTCTTCCCTTTGAGATGCAAACTTTGACTTGTTCTTCAAAGGAACTGATCCACCAATAGTTTCCTTCCAAACACCCACTCCTATTTCCTTCAAATGCACTTTAATTTCTATTCTCCATGTAGAATAATTTTCCTCATCAAGTATTGGAACTTCATCATCCATTTGTGTGTCCATGGATATCCTCCAATATTGTTAAGGCTTATAGTGAAGGCCTTATCTGACACCAATTGTTGGACACACCGATCACACTCAGAGGGGGGGGGTGAATTAGTGTAGGGCTCTTTTCAAACTTTTCCCTTCACAAAACTCCTTAGTTAACAATCACCATTTACTCATTACTTATTACTGTCATTTATAACCAGTTCAATGTGGACATATATTAGCAACATGTAAAAGAAACATATATCATCAGTAAGTCATCACCACAAGGAAAACAAAGAGAAAAATATTTATGTACAATTTCTTTTTTATTACGGACTACAATCCTTGGGTCATCAGCAACAACTGAATAGAGTACAACTCTACAAGAGAACCATCTCTACAATGCAAGAATCATCTTACACAAATCAGCACCAAATTAGAGGAGGATTTAGTCCTCACAAATACCAATCTGTCAATAGGTACACGACCTATCAGTAGTGCAGAATGCATATGTATGTGCCCTACCAATAGTACAACTCACGTATGTATGTGACCTGTCTGTACTACAGCCTGTGTATGCCTTCTGAATAATTAGGGTTTTCTCTCCTTGATAAAATCAGATCCTCTGCAACCTTCAATCACATCCACTTATGTATTTCACTTTCCAATCTGAACCATAACCAATCACAACACTTCTATTCTCTCCAACAACTTACTCATGCTCCTCAACCATACAATATGAATGCTACTCAATCATGTATAAGAAACCAGTAAACTATGGAAATCATATCAATACTAAACCATAAGAGTGTTGGTCACTCTATCAATCAATCAACATAACCATATCACAACAGTCATACCAATAATGCTTTAAGCATTCACCATACAACAAGCAAGAGTATCCATCAAGACAAATATGTAACCATACCAGAACTTCTATGGCAGATCTGAGAACATAGAATGCATATCTGGAACTTGCTTCAGACTTCAAGAATAGGGCATCAGCTCACACTCAAGTCTTCATGACTTCCACCAACTGTAAACACCCTGACCTCCTTCATCCTGTGTGTGTACGTGCTTTAGCTCACTGCAGCCCGCGCATGTATGCTCTCTATCCCACTGTTGCTCACGTACTCCTTCAGAAACTAGGATTTATGAACTTCCAAAACTTTCTCCATCAAGAACTTAGACTTATGGAAACTTTGATGCATCCATGAGATCCTCCAGTCAATCTATCTCTCATAATAGATCTTCAATATATGCTCAAGAGGTATGTATTACAAGAGACCCTTGCCTCTTATTTATACTCTCCAAGTAGCTTCCTGAGAAGAATCTTCCAGGCCACTTTGTCCACATAGTCACCTATGTCCAACTTTGTCCAATTTTCCACTTGTCCATATATCCAATAGCCACTTGACCACTTAACCACTTTTCATAATTATAAATTTCTCCATTTACTTTATTATTTAAATAATCCTCTTTGACTTTATCACTTCACTTTATTATTTAAATAATTTCTTCTTTGTAAGCGCTTTGACTTCTTTGACCTTTTGGGGCTTCTAGCCATCATATGAGGGTCCTCAAACTTTGTAAGGCCATAACTCTCAACCCATGAGGAGTTATGTGACGTTCCACATACAACCGGAAATGGCATGACAAACACTATCCATCTAGGATAGTTTCACTAACAAATTCATTGATCTTCATCTCATTATTCCACAATTAATCATGGGTTCTATAACCATACTACTAGGATAACTCAACTACAAAGTGTCTTCCCATGAGGGCTTTCACCATAAGGGGACCACTTTTTTTTTCATCCATTTGTACTCCTTATCAACCATCACAAGAAAATAATGAGTCATCTTTACATCAATCCAACTATGCATCATATATCAATGACAACTCATTGATCCATATGCATCTATGCATGACATCATACGACTATGAATCCACTTGATATCAATCCATTGACATCAAGGACAATACATGATCCATCAATCACTACATCAATATACTATGACAAGACATTGTTCCTTTGACATCAATCCTTTGTCATCAATGACAACATGATCCAACAAAGAAGATAAAATGATAGGAGAAACCAATAGGAAAGGAGGGGAAACAAATAGTCATCCAAGTGTATCAATCCCATGAGTTTTCCTACTTCTTTTTGTATAAATAAGATGAATTTGATGGGCATGGGGGTTTTTTATTTTGCAATTTTGTAAAATATTTTAGAAAATTAACAAATGAGAAGCCACTATTGGCCTATATATTTTTTAGAGAAACTTCAATTTTCAAAATTATGATGAGTAGAATGTTTTTTGCTAGTGTACTGAGTTTTGGAATGGTGTAAACATTTTCTTTTACAATGTAGGATTTTCTCATGTATGAACAACTTGTCTTATTTTTTCATCTCACAAATGGTGTGCCTCTATCCATAATGATGTAGGAGGATCTCGCTAGCCACCCACCTATTCCAATTGGCTCAAAACAGTTTTTTGGCAACTTGTTATTTTTAGTAGTTTTTCGGGTCCCAAACTTTTGGGGCCTAAACAACGTTTTTTCACGATCAAGCACTTCAATGATGGCCCAAGTATTTGATTGATCCTATGAAATGAATCTCCTTGTCAATACCTTTCCAACAGGCTATCATGCACCCTAAATGAAGATCGTAAGAAAACGTTACGATCTCGAGAAGTTGATGTACTAACTTACCCCAATGGGGCCCACATGAGTTTTGGCGCTTCATCTCCTAGGGTTAGGTTTTTGGAATTCATGTTTATTGTAAAAATTCCTTCAGAGCCTCATTGTACTCATATTCTTGCGAATGAGTGCATCTGCCACATCTCTTCTCAGAGATAAGCTGCCACAATTCTAGCAAGCTTGTTTCCAGTCTATATTTTATAGTTTCAGCATATTCTTATTTAATAGAAGTCAAGTTTTATTGTATATATGTTATTATTCACTGTGTCTCTATGTTAATATTATAATTCGTTGTTTTCATTTCATTTCTCTCATAAATTTAGATCATTGGTATTAGAGTGATCTACCCCTGGTCATTTTTTTTAGTGCATGTTCCCAACGCGGTCAATGTATAGAAATTTGGGTCTCGAGCTTTTTTATCTTAAGGAAAAATGTTCTTGCACACCCAAGAAACCATCCATGGTGGGAGAAAAGAAAGATGAACAGAAAGGAGATCCTTTCAAAAAAATTCTCGAGGAATCCCTTAAGCAACAGAGGAACGAGATGATGGATAGCTTTGCAAAAATCCTTTGACGACTACTAACAAGTGATGTATCCACCTCAAGCGGAAGCGTTGCCCCCTTCAAGGTATAGATCAATTTTGATATTCCTATATTTGAAGGAAAATGGATGTGGATGTCGTAGATAAATGGTTAAACCTTCTAGAAGGGTATTTTTTTGTCCACAACTTGTCCGATAGAAAAAGACTATATTTGCGGTCCTCAAGGCCATCCCCCATGTCAAAGATTGGTGAGCGAGTTTTTGTGAGAAAAAGGAAATATAGGGATCCACATTATTTGTAGTTGCACCCACTTGGGGCTCCTTCGGGGATGTTATTAAGGAACAATACTACCTTGTTGGAAGGTATGACAACTTGTATACAAGATGGACCACACTGTGGAAGGAAAGATACCAAACAATGCCAGATTTCACCAATGTATTCCATACCTCATGCACCAAGATGGGTATCAAATATTATGAGTGATATTTGGTGCTGAAATACCACGGTGGTTTGCATAGATACATCTAGAAATAAATGGAATTTTTGGACATGTCATCCTTGGGCACGGCCTATTGATATGTTGTCAAAATAGAGAAGAATCTTAAACAAAAGACGTGATAGTTTGGGACTAGGAACCCCTCACAGTAGAAGCAAGGCAAGGGTATCTCCAACCCATAGAACAAAGGACAAATAAAATATGGGAAACCTCAGGAAAACTAGTCCAAGACACAATGGAAAGACAATGAAGGATATCGGGAAGTGGTGCAACTTCCATAAGATCCCTTGGCATAACACTATTTATTGTCGATCAAAGAATTCATTGGTGGCTGAGGTGAAATCCTCTAAATCAGATGGAGGCTATGAATCTGAGTTAGAACTAGAAAAGGGGATACAAATCATTAATGTGGAACCTAGTGCCACTGTTTGTACCACCAAGATCCATCCCGATGAACCTGATGAGCCAAAGGAAGGCGAGTGCCTCTTTCATTCATATATTTTGGTGAAAGGAACTCCTTTGCACTTCATCTTTGATAGAGGTAGCAAGAATAACCTCATCTTAGTATAGGTCATCAAGCTTCTAGCCCTGTTGACAATACCACACTCGCAACCCTACACCATCGGA
This sequence comes from Picea abies, assembly GCA_900067695.1. NCBI lineage: Eukaryota > Viridiplantae > Streptophyta > Pinopsida > Pinales > Pinaceae > Picea > Picea abies. The sequence continues at coordinate 16,299 of CBVK0102802343.1, forward strand.
TGGCTCCACCAAGGAAGCAATCTTCATGTCAACCAACAGTACCACATGTCATATGCCATCAATCCATTCAAACATAAGGTATTGTGTGATATTTCTCCCCTTGAAGTTTGTGATATTATTTTGGGCCAACCTTATTTATGGAAATGTCATGTTCTATATGAGTTTAGGCCTTACAGTGTTATTATTACTTTGAACATGAAGTTGTACAAGATACTCGAGGTAGTCCCACTTAGTGTTATTTCCTTGATCTCTGCCAAGCAATGTAGGAAGGTCATTTCTTAGACAGAGAAGTTTGTCTTCTTTGTGACTCACTCTCAAAGTGAGCAAAAGGTTAAAGCCACATCCATTTCCTCTGTGATTGACCTCTCCATGAAATATAAGCAATTGTAAAGGTCATGGAAGAATACAAAGACATCTTCTTATCACCTACTGGGGTACCTATGCACTCTCAAGTGAATCATTCCATCGATCTGACCCCCAGTGCACCGCTACCCAATGGGCTAGTCTATCTTCTCTCTCTGTTAGAAAATGAGGAGATCTATCATCAGATCCAAGAACTGCTCCACAAGGGGCACATATGACCCATTGGGTACTTGGCGATTCTACATTGATTACCCTTCTGTAAAAAAAAAATCACAGTTAGGAACCAGTATCCGATTATCTGAATCGAAGATCTCCTTGATCAGCTCAAGGGGGAGTGTTAGTTTATATATTTATTCCTCTTACTTGTTCTTGGGTTGACCCAGGTTCGGATCTCAACAGGTTTCCAACAAACCCCTCTAAAATTTCTGGCCCTCTTGGTAAACCAAAAGGAAACACTGCGCATTGGATACACAACGCAGTCTCAACCAAGATATATTTATGTGTGCTTGAAATAGCCAGGTGTTTGCAATCTAGGAATGAGTGGGGATCTGGGATTTTGTTCTCCCTTCTTCATGCATTAACCTTGTTCTTGATTTAATTATTTCTAATATTCATTCATCTTTAGCCTTATGCATGCATGCTAATACATCTATTTAATAATTCATTCATAAGCTAATCATTAATAGAAAGTAAATACTCAATAAAAATCACACATAACACAAGATTTACCATGGTTCACCCCCTCCTCAGGCCACGTCCACAAAGATCTGGCTTCTCTTTTATTTTATTTATTCTTCTAAAAAATCTTGTGTTGCACGCATTACATCTCAGTATTACAATCAAGATGAAGGAAAGAATACTTTATGAGGTAGACTAGATCACACCAAGCTCCTAATCTTGTGACCTAACCCTCAAGGACTCCCCTATTCGACTCTTCTATAGGACTTATTATACTTGACACATAGATCATCCTCTACTACAACCAACCAAAAACAAAAAAACAACCCCTCTAGAACTCCTAGGTATTTATTTATACTATTTTATAGGCTTATATCCATTATAATCCTTAAAAAAAACCTTATCCCTATCATGGTTAGGATTTCCTACATGCTTGCCACGATGATTTTCCTTCTTTTTCTGCATGTTTCTTTCTGTCCACTTGTCTGCATGCTCCAAAAATAGGTCTTTCCTCAAAATAGGCATGTGACCAACTGGCCCCCAACACTGACATGTGGCTCGTACCGAGCCACTCAGGTGGTGTGCGCTCCCCGAACAAATTCTACCAAGCTGTGAAGCTTTCCTTCTAATGCATCCCTTTTTTATCTCACTTGTGCATCTTTCTCTATAATCTCTTCTACCCTCTGCGTTGTGTTATGTTCCTTGAGAGACCCTGCACTCTCGGCATGATCTTGAGCCATTCTTGTCTTCTCCTCCTCCAGTTCCACAATTATTTGCATTTCTTTCTCCTGCATAGGATCTAACTAGACTTTCCTGGCCTGCTTGTTCTTCTACACAGTCTTCAATTTTGTCTACAAGGTCTTCATCTCCTACATTCCCTTCAAATACTCTGTAATTATCATGGTATTTTTTCATTTCTTCATCTCCTAGATTGCAGTGTTGATATCCTCCTCTTGTTGTTCTAGTTGTTGGACCCTGTCATCTTCCTCCAACGTCGTCCATAGTTGTACGATCCTGTCAAAATGTTGTGTGACCTTTTCATCTTATTTATCCATCATTTCCACTTGCACGGTTTCCTGTTTTTCCCTTTGAACTTTAGCTTAGGGAGGATTAGTTGGGGTTAAATTTTATTTAAGTTCCTCGATCTCCTTCCTATATTCCTTGATCGTTTGTGTGATAATTTGAATCTATTCTTCTATATTTCTCATAGCTTCTTGCGTCCTGTCTGGAATTCTTGTGAAGACTTCCTTCATCTTCTGCTCTAATTTATATGTGCATTGTGTTAGAACTGAGAGTCACCCTTAGATTACAAGAGGATAATCCCAGTACCCATCAGAAATGTTTGGTGGATGTTTGATTTATGTGAGTGGAGGTCAAATGGGGAAAACTCAATACAAAAATGATTTCAACACAGAACTGGACAAGTAATGAACAGGGAAGTGAGGGCCTCATTAACTTCAGTCAGTGATTTGAGTTTAAGTGTGAGAAGAGGGAAGACTTAGTGAGAGGTGTGAACAATACTACTATGGGCATCATCCTTTCAAGCAACTTGGTGAAGAAAAAATCAGACTCAAGAGCATTCTTGAGCTCAAGCTTTAGACGCTGAAATATGTCCAAGCAACACAATCATAGCAACATAATAATCAAACCTACATTATCATGCAACCAAAAAAAATCGAATGGATCCTCCATGCTCAAGTCATTCAATGTTAGAGGGAATAAGATAACAACAAATCTGACTAAAAATGGTCATGATACCACTGTAATCAAACCTACATTACAATAGCATCACAACCCTCAACTGGATCCCCCATGCCCAAGTGTTTTATCATAGTTTTTACAGAGATATGAAAAGAGGTTGACTTCTATTAATGTGAAAGTCTCAAATGTGATACATAACTAGAGAACAGTTCTGGTATAAAATATTACAAAATAGGGAGCTTTGCTAGAACAATTGACGACCTTAACAAAATATCAAAACTACTTATTTATACTCAGATCAGACCTCAACTATCGAGACTGTGATGTGATCACTACATTCAAAGCATTGCATTTGAGAAGTCTTCTATCAGACTATGCATGTATCCCTCTATCATATGCAAGCTCAGATCGACATGGGTTGGCAGGAAAATTTGCTCATAGGGGTACCATGGGCTGACAGCTCCAGATCCTCCATGCTTCCATTTATAGGGTGAGTCGAGGTTTCAACCACCAAACCTACCTTCCATTAACTTATTTTCCTTGGGTACTCAACATTACTTAAAGCTCAGGGGGTATCCATGTGTTTCTCTCGAATATGAAACCATATAAACATGTGATTGTGGGGCTACTCAAAAGTGGTTTGGGTTCAGACCACTTTTGGGCCCACAATTCACCACCTTCCACCATGTATTACTTTTTCCTTATCGTTGTTTCAATTGCGGGACACTCAGGAAAATTATCACCTGAGCATGTTGCATCCCCACAATGAACTATGGCCATAGATATGGTCTTGATCCAAGATATAGGAACACCTGCTAGATTTAGAGCCACTGTCAAACTTAATCACCCACAAACTTTTAGAATCTACCAAAATTGTGCCTTGGGATGGGGCACTACTTTTGGCGCTAAAAAATAACATCCCTCGGAGGATGATCTGCATCGAGGGCTGACATCATCATGTTGATATGTCATAGATGGAGAGGTGACATGTGTCGCTCAAAAATAGACTAAAATCATGTCTAAAATGCTAGAAATGAGTGCCATGTATCAGCGCTAGACAGATGCCATGTATCTGTGCTGATGACTGCCACGAACTCGGTGCTCCAGGGCTTGGGTGCTAGATCCTTTTCCTTTGTGTCCTCTATGTGTTTTTACCTAGAGTTGATGATCCATTTACACGTGGCCTCCTAATTTTGACAGCTATGATCCCTTCGGGACTCCGGCCTCCAGGAAAATAAAATCTCAAAATTTGTCCTCCTCTATGTGCTTTTACCCGGAGTTGACAATCCACTAACGCATGGCCTCCTATTTTTAACAGCTACAATGCCTTCGGTACTTCATCACTTTGACACTCCGGTGCTTTGGGACTTGTTGGCTATCAGAAGTCACTCCTGGATTGCTAGCAGGAGCAGAGCCTGACGCCCATCAGTTTAATGTCACGATTTGTTTAAAGGGTGATCAAATGGAGGAAAACTCAGAACAGCATTGTGTCAACTTAGAAACCAGACCAGGCATGCATGAAAGAGTGAGGTCTTGATAAACTCCAAACAGTGGGTCATTGTAGTATAGTGGTGAGTAGGCGGAAGACTTACGCAAGAAAGGTGCAAGGGTCTATCATAGACATCCGGTTTGCGACAGACTGAAGAAGAATGCATTCGAACACAAAATCCTTTCACATTCAAATACAAATACCAGAGGGCACGACAACGTCACAACAAATCCTTTATTGTAACAAGATGTTCTACTGTGAATCCTCAAGCATAAGAGGAAAGAAAGATGGAAAAAGGAGAAATGTTTGTTATAAACCAAGAAATCTCAAACACAGAGGCATAACAAGGAAACCAGAGTATTTGCTGAAACTTTACAGTCGGGAACTTAGCTCTACCATCGATCCCTACAAAAATGGAAAAAATGCCTACATATACTCAAAACAACAACAGCAGCGGAACCAAGAAAATGCATTGAAAGCTTTGCGTCTGCATGGCTTCTGACAGTCAACATCTGAAAGATCATGCAACTTATGTCGGACGCAATCTTAATTCTTTGACATTTCCAACGGCGAATCAACGTGCCTTAAATTCATGGCCGTGCTTTCCCATTATGGCGGAGGAGATGTCTAACCACCACCAACCGCTTCAATAACTACAACATCGAGATTGAGAATGGCCCGGCCAACTCAGCACCTTCTGGACATGGAGGGCCTCTCATGGAGCCGCCTGGAATAACCGATCGAATCAAAGGACATACAGGGAGAACAGCGTGGAAGGTGGGACACAGGGACGAAGTGATGGGGCCACAGCGGCAGGAGGGAGAGAGATTACTGGGGGGACACATGGTAAGATGTTATAGGTGAAGGAGGTGGAAGAATATACGTGACGGACACATGGCAGCAGGGGAAAGGCGGATGGGAAAATGACATGACAGAAAAAAGGGACCACACTGGTTAAGCATAGGACAGTTGAGAAGGGCAAGGCTGCACAAGCGCCATTGATCTGGGTGCCTTGATCGTGACCGTTAGGAAGCTGCATCTGGGATTCCGG
>CBVK0102802362.1:0-12636 GCA_900067695.1 Picea abies
ACAAGTTGCAGCTTGTAAAATAGAGGTAGCAGCCTCACATTGAGTTGGTGCTCAATTGTAAATGATGTACAGAACAGAAAAAGACTGCCTATCATTTCAAAGAAGAAGAGGTTTTCTCCCTTTATGGGTTTCCTCGTGAAAATCTGTCTCTGTGTGTATTTTATGTGTGACTGATGATTTTTACTCTTACTGTCCATATGTTATATGATTGGTTGATGACACATGAAAAAATCTTAATAATTGTTTTAAAAGGTATAAAATTGTTTAAGCTTATAAACAACTGATTCACCCCCCCCCTCTCAGTTGTTTTAGTATTTCCAACACTCCACTATTCGACAATTTGAGAAATTTACAACACCTTTGGAACTCCCAAAGTATGGTAACTTCAAAAGTGTCGAAACCTTTGCTAAAGCAGACTCTTAGCTCTTGGTTTTCATCTTGAGGTCACGAGGAGGACCCCTCTAGCTGGTTCAAGCGCACAATGAAAAATGTAAATATCAGGGCAGTTGATTAAGAGGGTTTTTCTTAGTAAGGTACCCAAAATGAATCAAATACATGAAAAACTTGATGCCCCATCCCTAGAAATGGTATTTATGGGTCGGGTGTGTTACAAATTGGTATCAGAGCATGAAAAAAAAACTTTTACTTCTTGGGCTGATGCACAAGATGCATAAAATTTTTATTATAGAACTTATGGGGTAACTCCCTACCTTACCCCCCTCTATAGGAAACTTTCCTGAACCTCTGTTTAAAAGAGGAAAAAAACCTTCTACTATTGATGGATGTTTTGTAAGTCTGCACTGTAGGCTGCTATGTTTCCAAATAAATAATTGACTTCACCTTCCAATGACATGTGTTTTTCATGAATTAGTATATTAGTAACTAAGAGGAAAATTTTTAACAGCACTCAAGCAATCAGTGAACAACAAGAGAACTAAAATGTAAAGGATGGTGACACATCAAGAGTTGGGGGAGAGCTCCCAAAATAGAGAGGAAGAATCTGATGAAAGAAAGGTGGTGCAAACCCCTCCAAATTTGGCCTAAACTGTAAGAAGCCTCATGGAATAATTATAGAGTTATAAGGCTAACAATTAAAGAATGATCAAGGATTAGGAAAATAAGACATAAATTAATGCAGCCCTACTACAAAGCCTATTGGATATACAAAAGAAACTACAACATGGTCTAGCTGAGATTAAGAAAACACAAATTCCACCTGAGATACAAAAGTATGGTCCTAAAAATGGCCACAACAAGAGGAGAACCTCAAAGAAGGCCCAACATGGAGACAGAAGACATTAAATTAAATATTTCTCTGGAAAGGACACTTACAACTCCAAGGAATCCTCTTGTGGAAAAACTATTTCCCATTCCCAGATGAGAGGAAATAAGAGGAAACATTCCAAGAGTCATGACCCTGAAGAATTCAAGAAAGCCAAAGCACCCAACTTCGATGGAGAAATTAATAAAGGGAATAAGTATAAGTTTGGCTACTCATCTTGAAGAATTACTTTAGATTCCATGACTACTCTAAAAAATTAAAGGCTTGGATAGTCATTTTCAACATGATTGGGATGGATTCCATTTGGTGGGAGGACCTTAGGAATGTGAAACAATTACATTAGAAGGAATTTTCATGGAAACAATTTGAGAAATACTTCAAGAATAAGTACCTATCATAAAAGTACTTTGATGGGAAGACCAAGGAGTTCTATGAACTCATGTTGGGACAACTCACCATAGATAAGTATATCAACAAATTTCTTGAGCTGATGACGTATGTTCCCTACATAAAGGTAAAGGTAAATATGCAATGATTTAGGATGAATGTCCCTTGTATAAAATACAAGTACTAAAATTTATTGAGAACGAAAAACCCATCATAGAGAAGCATGCCATATTAAGAGAATATAAATATGTATTATTAGAATAGGTACTAGGTCTACCTCCAAGAAGGGATATTGAATTTTCAATAGAACTTGTATCGGGAGTAGTGGAAATGTGTAGAAAACCCTATAGAATGAGTACACTAGATCTAGTTGACATCAAACTACAGTTGAAGGAGATGTGGGACAAAGGCTACATATGGCCTAGTGTGTCTCCATGGGGAGCACCATCTTGTTTTTAAAAACAAAAGATGGCACACTCATAGTGTGCATAGATTATAGACATATTAACATGACCATCAAGAATAAGTATCCCTTGCCAAGGATTGATGACTTGTTTGACCAATTGAGTGGTGCTACAATCTTCTCCAAGATTGAATTGAGGTTTGGATACCATTAGGTCTAAATTAAAGATGAATAAATCCACAAGAAAACCTTTAGGACAAGATATGGTCACTATGAATTTGTGGTGGTGTCATTTGGTCTTACCAATGCACCAACCACTTTTATGTTCTTAATGAATAATGTATTCGAAACGTTCTTGGATAGGTTTGTGTTGTTTTTCATTGATGATATCCTAATATATTCCAATAATAGGGAAGAGCAAGAAGAACATCTCAAGCTAGTAGTTCAAGTGCTAAGAGCACACGATCTCTATGCTAAGCTTAGTAAGTGTGAATTTTTCTACAAACAAGTCCATTAGTTAGGCCATGTTATTTCTGAGGAAGGAGTGGCAATTGATCCTGACAAGATTAAAGCCATCATGGACTAGCCTACCCCAAAGGATGTATGTGATATCATATCCTTTATGGTCCTTGTAGGGTACTATAGGATATTCATAAAAGGATTTTCCAAGATTGGTTTCCCAATCACCTCCCTTCAGAAAAAGGGGGTTAAATTCATTTGGACATCAGAATGTGAAGAAATATTTCAAGAGATGAAATGCCTTCTAACCGTTGTGCATGTGCTGAATATTGCAGATCCAAACAAAAACTTCCTTGTGTGTACCAGTTTCTGCAAGGAAGGGCTCGGAAGAGTCCTTATGCAAGAAGGACATGTGATTTTCTACAAATCCAAAAAATTGAATGAGCATGAAGTCAATCATGTGACCCATGATATGGAATTGGTTTCTGTAGTGAATTATTTAAAAATTTGGAGGCATTACCTCCTAGGCAGGAGATTTGTACTTATGACAGACCATAGTGGATTGAGGTATTTGTTTGACAAACCAAAACTCAATGTGAGACAAGCTAGGTGGACGGCTCTCCTTAGTGATTTTTATTTTGAATTAAAACATATCAAAGGAAAGGAGAACATGTTGGTTGATTCCCTTAGAATAAGTATGAAAGTAGTTCACTTGGAATCTATACGCACTGGTGAATCAGACATCAAAGAGAGGGTAAAAAATACACAATAAAAAAATGCATTTTTCAAGACTGTGGCTTCATACATAAAGAAATATCCCAGAGGGATGAAGTATGAAGGATATTAGATGCTTAATGATGGCTTGATGAATTATAAGGGAATATTGTATATTCCAAATTGTGACGACTTGAATAGGTTCATAATGGATGAACTACATAAAAGACCATATACTGGTCATCTTGGTTATCAGAAAATGATCACGACCACTAGGAGACTATTCTATTGGCCCGAGATGAAAAAGAACATAGATGATTACTTAGCTAAGTGTCTATAGTTTTAGCAGATCAAATTAGAATATCGACACCCAGTAGGGTTGTTACAGCCGCTACCAATTCCCAAATGGAAATGGTAAACCATCTCCATGGATTTCATCATAGGATTACCAAGTTCAACCAAATAGAACGATGCTATCATGGTAGTTGTGGAAAAACTCAACAAATATTCTCACTTCATACCTGTCAAGTCAACTTTCAAGGAAATAAATATTTCCACCATCATCATGAAAGATCTATTCAGACTACATGGCATGGCTAAGGAAATTATACTCCACAAATATATAAAGTTTACTTCAAACTTTTGGAAATCTCTGTTTGTTGCTTTTGAAACCAAATTGATATTTAGTAAAGCCTATAAACCTCAAAATGATGGGAACATAGAGAGGGTAAACCAAGTGTTAGAAGATATGTTTTGGATGCATGTAATGCATCAACCCAAGAAGTGGGAGGACTACCTACCACTGGCATAATTTTCCTACAACAATGGCTATCAAGAGTCATTAAAAATCAGCCCTTTTGAATCCCTCTATGGAAGGAAATGCAACATTCCAATCAGCTAGAAGAACCTAGTAGACATAGTTACAATTGGGCAAAATATGCTAAAGGACATGGAACATTCAGTGATTCGGATCAGGAAAAATCTGAAGATATCCTAGGATAGAAAGAAGAGCTGTGCAGACCTAAAAAGGACTCCTAGAGAGTTCAAAGAAGGGGATCATGTGTATCTCCGAGTTAGACCCAAGAGAAGCTCCTTGAGGGTGGGAGCTTGTGCGAATTTGGAACCTCGGTATTATGGACCCTTTGAAGTCTTGGATAGAGTGGGACTAGTAGCCTATCAGCTAGCAGTCCCTCCTATAGTGAAAGCACATAATGTTTTCCATGTTTCTTTATTAAAGAAGTATGTACATGGTTCTAATCATATTATTGACTGGTCTTTGATTCAAGTGGAACCCAAGGGAGAATTCCTGCCAAAACCCCAATGCATAATAGATAGGAAGGAAACCCCACTCAAGAATACGACCATTTCACAGGTCAAGGTGTAGCGAAAACCCTTTGGTCCAGATGAGGCTACATGGGAAATGAAGGATGCCAAGAGATAGGCATATCCATTTTTATTTACTTATGTACATACATATCACATCAGCAGATAAAACATCGAGGATGATGTTACTTTAAGGGGGAGATGATTGTAATACCCCTGTTTCCCCCAATTTGTAAATATAACTATAAATGGCCAAGAGACCATGTCAGACTAAATGTGCGTGAATGTTTGATTTGATGAACCTTGTATAAAAGGGTCAATGTATGGATTTTTGTTATTAATAGAATTTGAATATGTGTTGCACAAATGATGAAAGGGGGAAATTTTTCCAAGATACACCATGGATGCTATGAGAGAGATGGTGAGAGGAAACCATGAATGGTTGATATGACCCTCACCAGACCAGTACTTACTGAGTGTAATTGCTCAAAATTCCTCTGACCCATAAATGAATTACTACTCAGGATGGTAGTTGGAAGGCCATCCTCAAGAGTTAATCAGGAGATGGGGAAGGGTACCCATCTATAAGTCTTCCAGGCCTAACCACAAATGGGGATTCAGACCCACACAAACTTGTTGAGAAAGGAAATAAAGGAGGTAATTCGGGGACAGAGATGGACCTAGAAGATAGAATATTAGAGAAACCACTCTACTGGGAAGAGCAAGGAGGATACTTTGACTCTGGAGTCAAGAGAAAAGATGAGAAGAAATATTATTTTGGCTGTAAGAATCCTGGAGCAAGGATTTCACTACAAGCTGATAAATGAGGCTTATGAGAAACTGAGGAATTGCTCATGCATATCTCCTTGTTTGGAGTAGAGAAAACTGATTTTGAAGATCCTTTGGGAGGAGGAGAGTAACCTTCGTCCCTGACTGTCATGGAGAAAATAGAAAGAATCTTTCTCAGAGAATCATGTTCTAGCTCGTGGGTGGCCAGTGGTAAATCTGTAAGGAGTGACTGTGCCTATCATCGGGAGGAAACATGCACCACTATCAGCAGTTGCTTCACATTTCGCAGTTATGATAAGTATTTTCATACCCTGTGTAATATATTGAATGTGATGATGAAATGTCTGTGTTTGTGATTAAGTATTTCGGTGTTTTGAACAAATATTATCTAGGCGCTTTTACTTCTGCAAATTGCTATGTTTTCATGAACTTTGAATTTTATTAGACTAGTTTCTAGAGAGTCATGGGATGGGAATCAATAGGAGGATTGGGGTAGGATCGAATGAAATGTCTAAGTCTCGTCGATCCCTTTAGTTTTACCTTAGGGGGAATGGGCATTTTCCTTCAGGATAACCATCCATATGACCAAGGGCTCATGCCTGTTTTCTTAACCCCTTTGCTGTAAAAAGGGATTTGCGCTTAGCGCCTAAGTTGTCCCAAAGGACCCATGTGACCAAGGCCTAAGAAACATGCACTAGTCTGAAAGGAGCTAACTCTTTCTTCTTAGGGAATTTGGGACTTGTGATTCCACAATCCTCAAAAATAGTATAAGGCCAAAGTCATGAATTGACGAGTGTCATCGATCTAGGGATTCAACATAGATCACTCTCAGTTGTTGGATCGGACATAGGAAGGGAAGCGTTAATCGCTTAGATGAAATTATAATTCAGGAGAATAGAAATAGTCTAAGACTGAAAATATAGAATGTCAGAGTCGTGTATTTAATTTGGATCATTGAAACTGGAGGTACACGTGTCCACGGATCAACGGTTATCCAGGATTATGGGTATTCGGTGATATAGGGATGCACGAGTTTCCCTAAAGCTCTACAATCCATAGTAAATCTTGGTCGTAAATGCTAGGTACACATGGCGATATATCCAACATCGTCTGGAAGGAAATCCAAGAGATACATGTCAAACTCTCGAATGTGGAGCCGCCAAAGTAACGAGGATTTTTGGATAAATTGGTATATGGAAATAAATCCCGTGGTTCAAAGACTTCGTACTACGGAGGAATTTGGCCAGGGGTTTTCAAGGTGTGAGAACCGTCAAATTTTCTAACACCAAACTAGATCTTGGTCATTGATAGGAAGATGACACGTGGAACCAAATTCGAGACTCCAGAAACTTAGCTCTTCGGGGGATTTGGACCAACAAGATTCAGTGAGCTCCAAATCCTAGAGTCGTGAAGTAACGAAGACCATGGATGTATGGATCCACATGGATACATCTCAACCATAGGATGGGGGTTGAAGTGGCTCGCTGACATCTTCTCGGGTAATGTGGACCCACAACCAAGGCGACACATATCATCCGTACTTGTAGGAATCACAGACCCCTTATGACTATTAAAGCATGACAGATGCCATCACCTTAATGAGGACACATGTCACCCCTAGAACCTCATCGCGTGTCATCTCTTGGTTCGTGCTCACCTGGCCAACGTGGTTGGTGATGTATTTGAGACACCGAGAGTTTGTATCACTTCGGAATTTGAAATAATTAGGGTGTAGTACCATATAGGAATGTTCGATGTAAGTTTTCAATCGTTGAAGGACAAAAACCATGTGGCGAGAATTTTGAATATTTGAGTGTAGGTTGATACAAGAAGGTGCAATGATGAACATCAGATGTTGATCGTCAACAGATGAATGACGATCGTCGACATTCAAAACGTTGAAACATAGGGCATGCAATGTTAAACACCGAACATCAATCATCGAAGGGCTATGGCCAAGTGGATATATTTCGGGGCTTCGAGGATTAGGAAAAAGGAGAGTTCTACGCCAAATGTTGAGCCCCTTTTTAACAGTAGGCTCTCCACGAAGGATGTGGACTGTCGATCACCTCCATTGTTTGACAATTTGAGAACTTTCCAACACCATTGGAACTCTCAAAGTTAGGGAACTTCAAAAGTGTCAAAACCTTTGTTAACGCAAACTCTTAGCTCCTGGTTTTTATCCCGAGGTCACGAGGAGGACCCCAGTATCTAGTTCAAGCGCACACTGAGAGATGTAAATATCATGGGAGATGATTAAGAGGGTTTTTCTTATTAAGGGACCCAAAATGAACCAAAGACGCGAAAAACATGATGCCCCATCCCTAGAAATGGTATTTAGGGGTTGGGTGTGTTACCAATTAGTATCAGATCATGGAAACAACACGTTTACTTATTGGGCTCATGTAGGAGCCACATAAAAATTTTATTAGATCAATTATGGGGTAACTCCCTACCTTACCCCCCTCTATAATAAACTTGTCAGAACCTCTGTTGAAGAGAGGAACAAAACCTTCTATTGTTAATAGATGTTTTGGAAGTCTGCACTGTAGGTTACTATGTTTCCAAATAAATAAATGAATTCACCTTGCAGTGATATGTGGTGTTCATGAATTAGTAGATTAGTAACTAAGAGAAAATATTGTATCAACACTCCAACAATCTGTGAACAAAAGGAGAATTACAACATAAAGGATGGTGATACATCAGGAGTTGGGGGAGAGATCCCACAATAGAGAGGAAGAATCTGATGAAATAAGGGTGGTGGAAACCCCTCCAAATTTGGCCTAAACTATAAGAAGCCTCATGGAAGAATTATAGAGCTATAAGGAAGAAAATCAAAGAATGATCAAGGAGCAGGAAAATCAAACATAAATTAATGCAGTCCTACTGCAAAGCCTATCAGATATACAAAGGCAACTGCAACATGGTCTAGCTACTAGTCATGTGGACATGCATCATACTAAGAAAACACCAAGTCCATCTGAGATACAAAAGCATGGTCCTGAATGTGACGAGAACAAGAGGAGCACCTAAAATAAGGCCAAACATGGAGCCAAGAGACATTCAATGAAAGATTCCTTTGGTGAGGACACTGACAACTCCAAGGACTCCTCTTCTGGAAAAACTAGTTCCCATTCCCATAAGAGAGGAAAGAATATGAAACATTCCAAGAGTCGTTACCCTAAAGAATTCAAGAAATCCAAACCACCCAACTTCAATGGAAAGATTAAGAAGGGGGAAGAAGCAGAATTTTGTCTACTCATATTGACGAAGTACTTTAGATTCCATGACTACTCTGAAAACTTAAAGGCTTGGATAACCATTTTCAACTTGAATGGGAAGGCTTCCATTTGGTGGGAGGACCTTAGGAAAATGAAAGGAGTCCATGAGAAGGAATTTTCATGGAAACAATTTGAGAAATAGTTCAAGAAGACGTACCTGTCAGAAAATTACTTTGATGGGAAGACCAAGGAGTTTTATGAACTCAAGCTGGGACAACTCACCATAGATGAGTATATCAACAAATTTTTCAAGTTGATGAGGAGTGTTCCCCACATAAATAATGAAAAGGTAAAGATGCAATGATTTATTAGTGGCTTACCTCAGTCCTATCGGGACAAAAATGAGTTTGATGAGCTAAAGATCTTGGAATATACTATTTTAAATGATAGGTATTGTTATGAGCAATTCAAGAGTAAAGCAGAATCCCATGAATACTGGAAAAAGAAAAACAATTTAGTATTCAAGAAGAAGGGGTTTAAACCCTCAAAATTTAAGAACCCTGGTAAGAGCTCTAGGATGAGCCTTCCTGCCGAAAGTGTGTATCAACAAAATTTTCCTTTCTAGAGTGGAAATAAACCATTCAACGCAGCTTCAAGTAAGACCGATAACACAAAGAGAGAAACCTTGAAATGTTGGGGTTGTGGAGAGGAACATCTGTTGAGGGACTATTCGCATAGGCAACAAAACCATGGGAGGGTCTACAACATCCAAGAAGATACCGCAGTCAATGATGTGGCTAGGATCCTACTACAAATTTATGCAGCCTTGGATAATAGACAAGCTGACCACCAAGCTCTAGTGGTGGATATGGAAGGTATGATTTCCAACCATCCTGTTTCCATTTTAATTGACCCTGGTTCTAATTTGAGTTATGTTGCCCCTCAAACTATTGAGAAATGTAAATTGCAACAAGTTAAACATTTTAAATCATGGTTGGTACAACTATCCATTGGAACCAAAATAAAAGTAACATAGTCCATACTAGCATTCCAATTTCTCATGAGTGGGTTGACAACCCAAGAAAACCTAAACATACTACTTCTAGGATCTTATGACCTGTTGATTGGAATGGAATGGTTGGTTGCCCACAAAACCAAGTTGGATTCTTACAGTAAAACTTTGGAGTGTGAGAACAAAAAAAGAATAAGGGTAACCCTACAAGGGATTCAAAACATTTTCTTAGTGAGACAAATATCAACCCTCCAAGTGAAAAAGTATTGCAGAAAGGAATGTCCCTTGTATGAAATACACGTACTGAACTCTGTTGGGAATGAAAAACCAATCCTAGAGAAACATCCCATATTAAGAGAATATAAATATATATTCCCAGAATAGGTACCAGGTCTACCTCCAAGAAGGGATATTAACTTTTCAATAGGACTTGTACCAGGAGCAGTAGAAATGTCTAGAAGACCCTATAGAATGAGTACACCAGAGCTAGTTGAGCTCAAAATATAGTTGAAGGATACTTGGGACAAAGGCTACATATGGACTAGTGTGTCTCCATGGAGAGCACCAACCTTGTTTCTTAGAAAGAAAGATGGCACACTCAGAGTGTGCATAGATTATAGAAAACTCAATAAGATGACCATCAAGAATAAATATCCCTTGCCAAGGATTGATGACTTGTTTGACCAATTAAGGGGTGCTACAATATTCTCCAAGATTGACTTGAGGTCTGGATACCATCAGGTCTGAATTAAATATGAATACATCTACAAGAAAACCTTTAGGACAAGATATGTTCACTATGAATTTGTGGTGGTGCCATTTGGGCTTACCAATGCACCAACCACTTTTATGTGCTTAATGAATAATTTATTCAAAAATTTCTTGGATGGGATTGTGTTGGTTTTCATTGATGATATCCTAATCTATTCCAAGAATATAGAAGAGCATGAAGAACATCTCAAGTTATTACTCCAAGTTCTAAGAAAACATCAACTCTATCCTAATGTTAGTAAGTGTGACTTTTTCCAAAAAGAAGTCTATTACTTAGGCCATGTTATTTCTCAGGAAGGATCGAAAGTTGATCCTGACAAGATTAAAGCCACCATGGAATGGCCTACCTGTTGGCATGTTTTATAGGAAGCGTATGCTTGTCATTGATGGAAAGTACAACAACGATGATGGCTTGAGTATAGGTACAATGTGCCAGGCGGGCACCAAAAGTATTTTGGGGAGACACAGTAGAGAAAGCTTGTGAAGACCATAAGAGACAGTGCAGAGGTGCACATAGAGTGCAAGAGTGTGCTTGTTCATTTGATGGCAAACAGGTAGGAAAGGAAGATCAGAAGCGATGATGGCATGGAAAGATCATAAGTGAAAACTCCATTTCAGAGTTTCGGATACCGGGAGTTGGAGGAGTCAAGAGTCGAGACTCTTCATCACAGAATTTCCGAATTCGCAAAATGCGAAATGCCAAAAGTTGATCTGACTCCATTTTGGAGTTTCGAATACTGAGAGTTGGAGTCAAGAGTCGAGACTCTTCTTCAGAGGAGTCCCGAAGTCGCAAAATGTGAAATCGTGAAATGTCAAAGGCTCCATTTCGGATTTTTGGATACCGGGAGTTGGAGGAGTCAAGAGTCGAGACTCTTCATCACAGGAGTCTCGAAGTCGCGAAATCTAAAATTGTGAAATGTCAAAGACTCCATTTCGGAGTTTCGGATACTGGGAGTTGGAGAAGTCAAGAGTCGAGACTCTTCATCACAGGATTCCCAAAGTCATGAAATTTGAAATTGCGAAATGTCAAAGACTCCATTTCGGAGTTTCGGATACCGGGAGTTGGAGGGGTCAAGAGTCAAGACTCTTCATCATAGGAGCCCTGAAGTCGTGAAATGAGAAACATCGAAAAGTTGATCTAACTCCATTTCATAGTTTCAGATACCAGGAGTTGGAGGATTCAAGAGTCGAGACTCTTCTTCATAGGAGTCCTGAAGTCGCGAAATGAGAAATCGCGAAATGTCAAAGACTCCATTTCAGAGTTTCGAATACCGGGAGTTACAGGAGTCAAGAGTCAAGACTCTTCATCACAGGAGTCCCAAAGTCGCAAAATGTGAAACGCCAAAATTGTGAAAGTGCTTTATGGATAAGCGCTTGGTCACCGCTAGTGGTCACATCGTTGAAGAGTTGTAGAGAAGAGTTCGAAGAGACAAGATCCATTTCGGAGTTTGGGACATTGAGAGTCGAGACGACTCTTCACAGAATCCCCGAAACACGAAATGTGAAATGTGTGTTCAAAATTGGCCCCTGGTGATAACATATGGTCACATTGACGAAGGCTCAAGGGAGGAGCTAGCACGAAGCTAATATCCATTTCAGAGATCATGACTTGGAGAGTCGAGATACCTCTTCACCACAGGAATGTCGAAATTTCGAATTGCTGAAATGCGAAGTGGGGAAATCAACGCGAGACCCTGTGCTTGTAATCGAACGATGTTGGATAGTTGGAAATATGATCGAAGGGATATTGTTACTCTTAGAAGTTAATCGATCAGTTACAATTTAGTTAGCAGAACTGAATCATGAGTCTTGTACAGTTGGTGATTCAGTTGTTGATGTGTTTTCTCATAGGTTCACAGTGTAACTTCTAGAAATGACTGATGGTTTCTGCCAAAGGACTTGAAGAGACTTCATAGTGATTTCCAGAGAAGATGAAGAGTCTCAAGGCATCTTCCAGTGGAATGCAGACTGCTCATAGAGGCCATTGACAGATGTAATACCGTTGGAGCCTGGAACTGCAACAGAGGGAATGAACTCGACTGTGACAGAGAAGATGAAGAGTCTCAACTGCAAGATAGGCTAAGGAATCTCAACATAACACCCAGTGATGATGAACGCATGGGCATAATCACCAGAGAAGCTAAGGAATTTCCATGATGATCAGGAAGAGGACTCAACATGGGGAGAACATGCAGAACAGAGAGAGTGTGTTGATGCTTGAGGGAGTGAAGCGGTGCCAAGGTCGAGTGACATTGAAGTGAGATCGGAAGAG
>CBVK0102802373.1:0-11766 GCA_900067695.1 Picea abies
GGGTTTTGGACTAATCCAGGTCATTGGGTTAGGGTTTTGGATGCCGCTGGGTCCTACATGTATATTGTATTGTAAACAATGTAATAACAGTGTATGAATATAATATATGATGGTTTTCCCGGTATGGGTTTCCAGGTGAAAAATCTCTGTGTAATGTTTGTATTTTCCATTGTATCTTTTCTATTGTTTTCTGAATATCAGTTTGTAGTAGATATTGTACAAGGATAGAATTTACAACATTATGGAACTTATGAAACTTTATGCAACTTTATGAAACATGCAACTTTATGCAACAATGCAACTATGCAACTATGCAACTATATGCAACTATATGACAATTTCATATGCAAATATATGCAAACATGCAACTATATGACAATTTCGTATGCAACTATATGCAAATATGCAACTATATGAAACTATGCAACTATATGAAACTATATGAAACTTTATGCAACTTTATGAAACTTTATGAAACAATGAAACTTATGCAACTATATGCAACTATTTTGCATGGAGAAGAACAAATTTAAAGCATTGTATCACTAGTTGTCACCTTTCTAGTGGATGACACATTTGTTCTGATCAAGATTCAAAAGATTGAAATTAATTGTTAATTAATTGATTCATTTTCATCATGAAATTTAAATGGACATTTTTTAAGATTATTATAAATTAATGGATAACACGTTTCTCTAGAAAACAATGTTTTCCATAGAAACTTAAATAAGAAAGCATTGGAGTTGTTTGGCCCCACCATTCACATACGGTGGAATGGCCAAGATAGAAAAAATTAATATGATTTAATAGACCACGTGGTAAACTTGTTAGAAAACACTTTCAACAAGAAAGTGGTTACAAAGTTAGCCAGCGAGAATTTAAAATATACCAGGTCCCAATATAGCGAGAAATTGCAATTAGAACTCAAGCATGAGTGCCCTCCCATGGTTCTGGAGAAAGAGTGGAAGGCCCTGATAAAGGATGCAAAGGAGAACTTGTTTAAAAAACAAGGAATATATCCATGAGCTATTCAAGCAAGGTACAACACATGTCATATTACCACTAAGTTTAAAAACACTGAGGGCTCGTCAAAATAGATTAACTACAATTTCAGAGTCAAACAAGGTTGTCCCTTGTCCCCTACCCTTTTTGGCATATACATTGACAAGTTAGAAGAATGCTTGGAAAAAGCAGGTTGTGTTGGTCCTACTCTCAATGGTATAGTCATCAATCTTCTTTTTTATGCTGATGATATCGTTCTTATGGAAAGGAGTCCCCATGATCTTGAAAACCAACTAAGAATCCTCAAGGATTTTTTCTCTAATATGGGTATGACTGTTAATACTGATAAGACTAAGGCCATGATTATTAAATCCAATAAGATCCCTTATGATACCTTTGTATATGACAACAAAAAATTGGAGGAAGTGACTTCATACAAATATCTTGGAATTGATATTCACCACAAGCTTAATTGGAAATATAACATTGAGAAAAGGATTATTCGGGGATGGAAAGCTTATTATGGGATTGAAAACAATTGTAAATCCGTTGATCTTTGGAGTTGGGATAATAAGAAACTCCTCTTTGAGACTCTTGTTACAGATGTTATTCTTTATGGATGTGAAGTTTGGGGTTGTAGTATCTCTCGTGAATCCTGGAGAAAGATATAGCAAATACAAAATAATTTTATAACCTATAATCTAAAAATTAAAGGAAATATGCCCTATCCCATCCTCCTCTAAGAAACAAGCCTCTCTCCCATTGAGATCATGTCTATGACTAGATATATAATGTATAAGAAAAATTTAAACAACATGGAATACAAGAGGCTACCTAAAATTGCTTTAAAATCAAGTCATAACCACCATCGACTCAAGCAAGGATGGCATAAAGATGCCCGGTCTTAGCTAAACTATTGGGGAATCATGGAAGAAACCATTTTGCAGAATAAATATACTATTAAAAAAATGTCAAATCAAAATTTAAGGAGAAAATGTGGTGTGTTAAAGAGTTAGAGGAAAAAAGAAAATTAAGGTATTATAAAGATGTAATCAACCCTAATCTAGAAGATCAAAATTATCTATCTATTTTTCCAAGTGTAAAGAAAAAACTAATCATTGCTAAGATAAGAACAAATTCTCACGAGCTCCATAGTGAAACTGGGCATTGGTCAATTCCTAAAACATCATGGGATAAAAGAGTGTGTCACCTTTGTGACAATAAGAATGTTGAATATGAAAAACACTTTCTCTTAGATTGTCCAACCTATACCCATATTAGATCTGATTTTCAAAATATTTATCACACTACCAACCTTCCTAACCTTTTAACTCAACAAAAGTATGGTGATCTTGGAAAGCTTCTCTTAATTCTTTTCGAGCATAGAAACAAAATTCTAAAGAATCACAAGTAATCACTTACCCTCTTAAGGTCGGATAGACCACTTCGGTCTTTGTGGATGTTAATAATCATCATCATCATCATCATCATCATCATAATCATCATTATCATTAGTGAAATATGATCATTTATGTTTTTCTTTCTTGTTTTAAGTAACAATTCCTATATCTAATGTTTTTAAAAAAATTCATATGTAGGTTACTAGACACCTCCAAAGAAACCAAGGCTAGAGTGGAAAAGCATGGGAAGCATAAACTAGGCCAGGGTGCCTATGGAAAACTAAAATCTTGAATCGTAAGATGTAAATGATTAACTGTGGTTAATATTTATTTAATAGTAGCAAACAAATATATGTTTTTGTTATTGGTATTTTTAATGGTGTTATGCATTGCATTTAAATATGTTTGACATTTCTGCCATCGAGGAGGACCTAAAGCTTGGTTACAAGCACAGTTTTAAAAGTGTGATTGAATATAGGAAAATCTTGGGCTAGACTCCAATCTCCGTAGCCACGCAGGTAAATAAAATAAATAAGGAAACCACAATAGCATGTTTGTAAAGTATATTCATATTTTACTATATCACCCTTAACTAAGTATTTATGTTTGTTTTCAAGCAACAGTGCTACTGCAATAGTGAATCTAGCAGTATACAGCAGACACCATGTCATACAAGGGTGCACATGTCCAATGATAGTGGGGAGAAGAGTATCCATTTTGGTATGTATGATTCAGAATTATAAATATTTATTGTGATTGTAGATATTTATTTCCTGACTTATACTTATATATTATCTTCTCAAAATTGAAGAGCATGTAGCTCGGGAGGTTGAACTTCGAGAGGAACCAAGTGGACAAGAAATTAACGCACCAACTATCACAGCTACACAGACAGATAAAGAGAAATAGTGTAATGTTAATCAAAATAATGAATTAATTATTGTTCGACAACTCAAGTATTCCAACAGAGGATGAACACCTTCAATAACCACTCACATAACCAGATCAAATATCAACACACTGATGTTTTCACGTGGTAAAACCCCTACAGAGAAACATCCACAGCCCCAACCAACACGACCACTTGGATAAGTTTATTAATGCAAAATAAAAAGATTATAGAGATATTTTACAATAGATTTTCTCACAATCGATCATCGACAAATGACCCTCCATGCTCTTTAAATAGAGATCATGGACCAATCGAGTGTTAAGCCACAGATCAATGGCCATTAAGATCGAGGAGAGTATGAACCGTCAGATCACTCTATGTCGGGAAAATATTGTGACCATCATATTTCCTAACTACAAATGCATACTAATGCATACTAATGCATACTAAAGAAACAAACTTTTGCCTAATGACATATTAGACCAAGTAGATCTTAACTAACTCCTAAGTGTCTAAATATCCTACCATCCGCCCTTAAGAACAACTTGCGATAGGATTGAAGGATTTACAATGTTGACACAATAGGAGAAGGAAGGAGGCATTAGAGCCTATCCCCCCTTAATGACAGCTTCTTGAACTCCTAACATAGAGCGAAGTTTGAAAAAATTCGCTTCTATAAGAGACTTTGTGAAAATTTCTGCAACTTGATCTTCTGTAAGGGAAAAGAGCACTTCAATAACTTGATCATGAATAAGCTTTCTGATTAAGTGCATGTGTATCTCAATGTTCTTGTTGTGCTGATGTTGAACTGGGTCTTTGGCGAGCTTGATGGAACTTTGATTGTCACACCAAAGGCTAGTCAGATGTTGTTTCTCGAATCCAAACTCTGAAAGTATATATTGAAGCCACAAGGCTTCTTGACTTGCATTTACCGATGCTTGGTACTCTGCTTCTACTAAAGAAAGTGAAATATCCTGTTGTTTCTTATAGGCCCAAGTGACAGGTCATGAACCAAGGCTAAAAATATAACCTATAGTAGACTTCTGATCATCAGGGTCGTCAACCCAATCTGAATCAATAAAACCAACCAATAAAGGAGTCTCCCCTGAACTATAATGTATCCCGAACTGAAATGTACCACAGACATAGAGAAGTATCCTTTTAGTTGCTTTCCAATGGCTTTCATGGGATGTTTTCATATACTAGGAGACAAGACCAACAACAAAGGAAATATCATGATAGGTATGAGTCAAGTATAAGAGGATACCAACTAACTAATAGCATAGGGCGGCATCAACTTTAGGAGAAGTACAGGTGGCAGTAAGCTTGACTCCAGAATGGAAGGGACAAGGGGTTGGTTTACAATCATCCATGTGAAAGTGAAAAAGAAGGTCATAAGAATACTTATACTGGGAAAGAATAATTCCTTCATTGGTTTGCAAAACTTGGGGGCCAAGGAAATAGTGAAAAACTAAGCCTGTCATTTCAAATTTCTTCTTAAGGATGGTTTTCACATGGTTTAAAAGTTTTGAGTCACTACCAGTAAGGAATCAGGATAAGGTCATCAACATAAAAGACAAGGATTATGAGATGGCTTCCTAATTTCTTGGTATAAACATTAGGATTAGAATGGCATCTAGAGAATCTAGTGTCAGTAAGAAAGCTGTCCATTTTGGCATACCAAGCTTGGGGATCTTGATTAATAACATAAAGAGAATTCTTAAGGTGACAAACAAGGCTAGAGTCATTCTAGACATAGCTGAGAGATTGTTCCGTGTAGATTTCTTCTTTCAAACCACCATGCAAGAAGGTGGATTTAAAATCCATCTGATGGACCTCCCATTTATGTGAGGCAGCAAGGGCAGGAACAAGGCAGATGGAATTCATTTTGGCTATAGGGGAAAAGGTTTCATTATAGTCAATTCTTTCAACTTGGGAGAATCCTTTGGCAACTAACCAAGCCTTGTGTATTTCAATACTTCCATCTGATGCATACTTATTTCTATAGACCCATTTACATCTGACAATTTTTATTCCTTTTGGAAGAGGTACAAGATCCAAAGTATCAATTTCCATTAAAGAACGATACTCTTTATTCATTGTTGTATCCCAATATGGATGACCTGAAGATTTTGAAAATGTCTCTGGATCACAAGTCTCTAAAATTTGAGCCAAAAGAGAAGAGGCTCACTGGAACTGTGAATGTGTTCGACGCTAATTTGAAGGATCACCAACAAGATCACCAGTTACTTCTCATGTTGAATAGACCCATCAAGGAAGCGGTGGAACTTGTGCTTGTTCAGGTTCAAAGGAATCATCTAGAGGAAGGCCAACAGGTGGAGGTGGATTTTCATCCTCACTATCATCATCTGAATATGAAACTAGAATAGGAATAGAAGAAGGCACAAATTCCAAAGATGGCTCACAGGCCGAAGAAGGCACAACTGCCGAATTAGGCTCACAGACCCATAGATTTTCATCAAATTTAACATCTCTTATAAAAATAATTTCATTACAATGTGGTTGAAGACGTCTATAAACTATGACATCTTCAAAATAACCAACAAATATACCCTTGTCACTTGTAGGCTGCAATGATTTCCTTTTCTCATCAGGAATGGAAGCCCATGCTATACTACCAAATACATGGAAGTGACTTACATATGGTTTAATTTTAGTCCAAGATTCTTTTGGTCTAATATTTTTAAGAGCCTTTGTGGGAGTGTGGTTGACGATATAATTTTCACAGTTGATTGCTTCCACCCAATACTTTAGACTTAATCCATTAGATTGGATCATACAATTAGCCATTTCTTTTAGTGTGCGGTTCTTTCTCTCAGCAACACCATTTTGTTGTGGTGTATATGGAACAATGTGTTTCATTTGGATGCCCTCTGTAGTGTAGTATCATGTGAAATTATTCTTCACGTATTTTCCTCCATTATCTGTTCTTACCTTTTGAATTTGATGTCCATATTTCTTTTCTACAAGGGCCTTATAGGCCAAAAACTTGTCAAAAACTTCACTCTTAAGTTTGAATAAGTAAACCCAAGTGCGTTTGGAAAAATCATCAATGAAAGTTAAGAAATACTTACACCCAGAAAATGAAGGAGAAGAAAATGGACCACACAAATCACTGTGAACAAGATGCAAAGGGCTCGATGCATGCCAAAAGGCACATTTGTCAAAATTGTCTCGATGATGTTTTTCGAGAACACAACCGACACAAACACCATCTCTACATGAAACAAGAGGAATACTGGTCACCATCAGTTGATTACATATTTATTTCAATGAGCGATAGTTTAGATGACCAAACATCTCATTCCAAAGTTTGCTCAAGTCATCGGAGCAACAAAAACTGATGAAAAAGTTGATGACCCAAAGTTGTCAAATTTGTAAAACCTGGTAATATCATCAGCAATTACAGTTGCAATAACATGCTTAGGATCTTTTAGATCCTTGATTACAACTTGGTGAGGTGAAAACTCTACGATTTTACCTTCACCTGAATGAGTGATTTGATATATTGATAGAAGGTTACAAGAAATACTTGGAACACATAATACATCATTGAAATGACCATTATCTATTTGAATTGTTCTTTATCCTACAACACTAAGAGATCTATCATCACCAACAAATATTTTCTTGGTGTTACATTCATTTAGAGCAAAAAATATGGCTTTATCCTTAGCCATATGATAATATGCTCCTGAATCAATAAGCCACTCACTAGAAGAAGAAGTAGAATTTGTGTTGAAGGAGAAACCAGAAGTAGAAAGTGCATGTCCATGAGAAGAAGAAAAAGAAGGAGAATCAATATTGATTTTGTGCTTCTTCATTGTTGCTTCTAAAGATGCCATCTTCTTGAAACATTTGGACTCATCATGACCATTATTATCACAAAATTTGCAATGTCTGTTAGTCTTCTTATTTTTATATTTTTCTCCTTTGTCACCATTAGGAGATTAAGCTCCCTCAGCGGGTTTGGGACCCTTATATTTCTTTTTGTTTTAGCGAGTATGTTGCTTCTTGGGATGCTTTGGTTTATCTTTCTATTGGGCAACTAAGGCTTTGTTAGAGGTACTTGTAGTGCTGATCACTCCAAGTTGTATAAGATTATCTTCCTCTATAATCAAAGAAGAGAAAAAGGATTGAAGAGTGGGTTTTTCATAAGCTTTCCCTAGAGCCTCTTTCATGGCATAAAAGGTAGATACAAACACAAAATAGTCACTACCTAGCTTATAAAGAATAATATAGATGCAACACTCTTCCTCCATTTTTATCTTACATTCTTCACATAAAATTCAGAGTGTTTTAAACTTAGATAGATAGTCTCAAAGGAAAGAAAAATCACTTAGAATCAAGGTCAGTATTTGATTTTCTAACTGTTGTGCTTGAAGAATATTGAGTTTACCAAACACAGATTCAATCTTGTCCCAAGCTTCTTTGGGGTCATTAATTTCTTGAAGGTGGTACCTTAAATCGGGAGAGATGGACATTCTGATTAGTCCACATGATTTGTCATTCATATTATCTCATTTGGATTTCTTATCATCAACTGTGGGTGCATTTTGTTTCCCAAGGTAATCCGGTATAGGCCTTTACTTCTTAATAAATCTTCCATATGAGATTTCCATTGGAAGTAGTTGTTGCTAGTAAGAAATAAATTACTTGTAGAATCCATATTAAATATGTAGATAATGTGGATTTAAAAACTTAAACTGATGATCTGGATGGAAAGATCTCGAAAAGTGATGTGGTTTAAAAAAAAACAACATTGAAAATGGACTTCCAATGTGAGAGTTATGCCCTTTTAAAGAAAGGCATAAATGGTAACCAACTGACCACATGATAGTGTAAGTTTCTTTATGAAGTGACCCACTTTTATAAAGAGAAGTGGGGATCACTTTTACAATGAAGTTACTTTATAACAGAAAAGATGCATGAAAAATAAATAACTCTAAAATAAAATATTAAAGCTACTTATAGTGATTCACTTTTATACTTGAAGTGAAATACACTTTACAATTTTAGCATGAACGTTTTCAAAAAAGTAATAAAAGAGAGACTTGAACTCAAGACCTCTTACTTAATAAGGCAAGTTTTAACCAAATGATCTAGCAAAATATATTGTAATGTTCAGAAGGAGGATTGGGAAGAAGGCCTTGGAGAGCATGCTAATAAAAAATTCTTTTCACACAAGAAAAAAAAAATCACTTCTCGATGACAAGGGTTAGATCTCAGTTAGCTTACTCAAAAGATGCACCTTCTCCTATCGATTTATTATTTTTTGAGATCGCACTTGGCACAGGGAAAAGAGCATACATAGATATTAAAGAGTATCAACCCAGAAAAAAAATACAAAACTGAAATAAAACCAAAATACTTCTCTACAAAAAATTTAAAAAATGCATATTCAAACTTTATACCTCTGGATTTGACTGTAACGGTCGTATCTTGGGAAAATGGAAACCTTTTTGAGTGAAACAAAAAGTTTTCCTAAATGAAACGAGTACTCCAGATGTAATGGAGTATTTCTCTCAGCCCAGAAATGTACATAAATAACATAAAATGGAGATGAGACAACGTGGTTTCATGATCTCGATCTACAATAGGAGCGGGTCTTCAAACAGGCTTTGATACCATGTTTGAAAACACAAGTATTCCAACAGATGATGAAAAAATTCAGTAACCACTCACATAACTAGATCAAAGATCAACACACCAATGTTTTCATGTGGTGAAACCCTTACGGGGAAACATCCACATCCCCAGCCAATGCGGCCACTTGGAGAAGTTTATTAATGCAAAAGAAAAAGATTACAGATTTTTTTTACAATAGCATTTCTCACAATCGATCATCGGAAAATGACCCTCCATGCTCTTTAAATAAATATCATGGACCAATCAGGTGCTAAGCCACAGATCACTGGTTGTTAAGATTGAGGAGAGTATGAACTGTCAGATCACTCTATGTCGAGAACATATTGTGACCGTCGGATTTCCTAACTACAAATGCATACTAATGCATACTAAAGAAACACACAAAGAAATAGACTTTTACCTGATGACATATTATACCAAGTAGATCTTAACTAACTTCTAAGTGTCTAAATATCCTAACAATTATTTCAATTATATTTCAACATATCGATATGATCATTTTCGTTGTTGCAATTCATGACCTTGCATAGATGCCTCGATGCCCTTCTCAGCAACTTACCAGAAGTATGGTACATGAGCATATGGAAACAAAAACAATAGAAGGACAGGGCACACAAAATACAATGTCCTTGGATGATTATGATACCCCAATTGTCAATTTTATGAATGCAAAAAAACATAAATCAAAGAAAAATTAGATGTATAAATTCATGACTTGTATTGGATTTTTATCGATGTTTATATGTTCATATGCTTCCATGTTTATATGTTCATATATTTTGATGACTATCCTATTTATGCATGAATGTCTATATGTTTTCTATATAAAAAACATCATCTATTAGGTATGGGGAATTGAGAGCGATGTGAGGGGGGGAAGATGCCATATGAGCTTCCACCTTCATGTGGTTGGCCATGTTCAGTAGAGAATAACCTATTCTCAAAACAAAGAGAAACTCATTAAGGTATGCGACCACTTAAGTTTTTTCTAGAGTATTTTACATAACTAAATGCATGTTTATTTTCTTATATATTATTTACTCATATAAAGAATTTGTCTTTTATGATTCATGCAGGTCTTGGTGATGGAAATGCATCTCGTGGACAACTCTTATCATGTTTTATAGGATAATGGATCTGGAAAAAGGACAATGATAAAGTAAGGGTTTTGACGTGTTTTTTAAAGTAGACTTTATACTAGTAAAAGTTCACAATACTCATGAAAGGATAGAATTGCATTTTTGGTAGACAAGCATCAAGGTTTTTAACAAAGTATGAATCATAGGTTGTGGGAAAAACCTTTTTTTGTATTCTTACATTGGCCAATACAACTATAACATATTTTTAGTACAAAATCTTAACCACACACACACACACACACACATGAACCCTAAGTAAACAAATGATAGAAGATAAAGGGAGAATATGTATTGATTGGAGTGAATGAAGATAATAATATGAATAATGGAGTGGAGAGTGCACTCTATCCTAGTTGAATGATACTTGCATCCAACATGTCTCATTGTAATGTATGTTATTATAGTTGTGTCTTCTCACTATAATGTATATTTATATGTTCATCATGGGATTCCTAGAGCACCACCTATCATTCATGATCCAACACATAGTAGTCAAGAATCCCATCCATTGTTAATGTGTGCAAGTACCATATGATTAACTAATAATTTGTATCCTTAATTATGAGCTATCAATATTTACTATCACCATATTCTTCTAGTGCATGTAGATTTATATTTGAAGTTGGAAATATTAGTGAAGAATTCAAGAACTACTTCCATGCAAAATATATCTACATTCAACACTTTATGAGCTATCCCAACATTGTTTCAATTGTGTATTTTTGAGAGCTGATTAGGTCCCACATATTATTTACCTAGTTTAAC
The DNA here is from genome assembly GCA_900067695.1 of Picea abies. NCBI lineage: Eukaryota > Viridiplantae > Streptophyta > Pinopsida > Pinales > Pinaceae > Picea > Picea abies. The sequence goes on from CBVK0102802373.1 coordinate 10,869, forward strand.
CACCACTTCAAAATAAAACTCCTAAAATAGTAGCAAATATCCATAGAATTAGCCTTCCAACATTGTATTGTTAACCAAATACTTGACCACTATATTATTAATGGACAACTTGAAAGAATAGTCCATAAGATAATACTTGAAATTTTGTAGCATATACGCCATCACCAGGCTTTTGCATTTCATGGTTGTGTAATTACAATTTTTTTCTAGAAAATTGCATTGGGTGGTGTATCATGTGTTCCCCTAGCTATGCCAACATGTTCCCAATGAAATGGTAGTGGAATCCACATGGACATGGAAATTTTTTTGACCAAATAGGAAAAACATGAATTGGAGCCATAACCATCCACCGATTTAACTTGGAAAACCCTTTTCACATTCTATAGTCCATACAAATGGGACACCTTTTCATAGTAGTTCCTCCTTCTACATTATTAGTTGAGCATGCCCCATGATATATATATGGTAATACCTTGCATGACCATAACATAGGTACAATCTCTAGTGCATACATATTCTAAAGTTACTATGATTTTCATTAGCTGGACTAAACATCCTTCCTTGTAGATAATATGATCCAAGAGGATGTTGAATGGTGTGTAGAAAATGAAATTCTTAATATTTAGGTACAACTAGATCAATCGATGTCTTTCCATCACCAACATTAGTTTATCCATGTGACCCTTTAGCTAGATATACATTTCCAATAATTGAAAATATATCGCAAGGAAATTATGGATATACTCATTGAACATAACAAACATGATTCTAGAGAACATAATTGGTGCATTACTTGGTCCAAAGGGCATGAGATTGTATGCATACAATGACCATTCCATAGAAAAAATGGTGTTCATATTATCCTCCTTGATGATACATATTTGCTCCTCAGCAGACC